>PVKP010018736.1:0-43751 GCA_004027715.1 Plecturocebus donacophilus | reverse complement strand
GTTCACCCGCAGTTCATGGGTGTGGGGCCTCCTGAACCCAGAGCTCGCCCCCAGCCCACCAATCCCCCCAGTTCACCTGCAGTTCATGGGTGTGGGGCCTCCTGAACCCAGAGCTCGCCCCCAGCCCACCAATCCCCCCAGTTCACCTGCAGTTCATGGGTGTGGGGCCTGGGCATTTTTAAAGAGTGCCCAGTGCATGACTCTGGAATACAGCCTAGGGTTGAAAACTGTTGTAAATTCAGCCAACAAATGATGCATTAGGTCTGTAAGATGCTGGCGACGCACTGCTGAATCCACAAGCACGTTGCGACAAATCAGCGTGCAGGGCAGGATCCCACTTCTGCTCACAAAGAGAGAGCGTTTCTCCACGGCTGTACCTGCGTTGCCAGAAAAAGGCTGCAAGGTCACACGGAAACCTTCACCGTGATCTCTCAGTGCTGAAGTTACAGATGTCTTGGCATAAAGTATAGAATGTTTTTTAACGCATACATTTTGATGCTTTTATAATTCGGAAAAAACAACAGTGTTTTGTTTTGTTTTGTTTCGTTTTGAGACAGAGTCTCACTCCGTCACCAGGCACCAGGCTGGAGTGCAATGACAAGACCTCAGCTCACTGCAACCTCCGCCTCCCAGGTTCAAGCAATTCGCCTGCCTCAGCCTCCCAAGTACCACACCCAGCTAATTTTTTTTTTGTATTTTAGTAGAGACGGGGTTTCACCATGTTGGCCAGGATGGTCTCGATCTCTTGACCTCATGATCCACCCGCCTCAGCCTCCCAAAGTGCTGGGATTACAGGTGTTTTTAATTTGAAGAGATGACTTGAGGAGTCTGGTAGCCCCTGGTCCTGCCTCACGGCCTGCGAGGGCCTGTCCTTACTCCAGCCTTGCCTGGACGAAGGCAAACCCCTGGGTGAAGGGCTGCTTCCTGCTGGTGGGCCAATGCCATGTCTGGTTGGAGACACACGCTGTGCGCCCCGGAGACCCCAGGTCGCTGAGCTACTCAGTGGGAAGGTGCCAGAGCCTCCTTTCAGGCTCACTTGGTATCACAGGACACCAAGACAGAGAGGAATGAAGGGGCTCGCCCAATGCCATGCAGCTCTGGCGCGGAGCAGAAGCAGGAATGATCCCTAACCAGCTTTAACCCAAAAGAAGTTCTCACCCAAGTCAGAGAAGGGATAGAATGGGAGGATGTGGGGGGCTGAGGGGAAGGACAACCGATGACACAGGGGTGCAGAGAACCCTGCACCTGCACCAAACACCTGCCAATCAGGAGCACGGCTCTGGAGTCCACAGGATTAAAAGGAACTGAGGACGTTGATGATCTTCTATGTCACAACTACGTAGCAGTTGAAATTTACCTGGCACTTTGTTAAACAGCACTCTTATTTTTTTTGCATACTAAATTTGATATATTAGTTAGGTGTTTTAACCTAAAAATCTCATCAGAAGGTCTCGCGTTGCCATAGCAACCGTGCAGCCTCAGTAAACTGGCGTCACCAACAGAGCCCAGGGCCCCCTGAAGCCAGTGCTGCTGCCTGGGGCCGCAAAAGTGCCCACGAATGACTTGGCCAACCTCAAAGAGCTGGGGCTCTGGGCCACAGTCCCCTCCTGAAAGACCCACCTTTCTCCTTCCAACAGTATCACTCCCACCGACACGCGTCCCGGCTTTCACTCAGTGCCGCACCATGTGCTTCTGCAAACACTGTGCCGTGACTCCCAAGCTGTCTGCACCCCGCCAATGACCAGAAGAAGGGGAACGAAGCAGTCACCTGCCCAGAGAATGTCCTCTGCTATTCCGGCCAGTGGCCAGCCTTGCCCTCCCGATTTCACCACACAAAGCCCAGCTAAGTCACGGCAGGTGCTCGGTGTGGGATGTGTCTGTACGCCACGTCATAAGGAGCCGAGGTCCGTGGGACATGTCAGTGGAGACCTCCACCACACCACCCTACGCTAGGCAAATACAGTGACGAAATGATCCCCAAGTCAGACTGCGAGCCCCACAGACACACACTATGCTCTTTTTGCCTTTCTAGCGATCCTTGAATTCTGTGACATAACACACTGTGAACACATAGGAAAGTCTAACTTAAAAAGCCGAAGGCCACCCAGGGCCACATCACTGCCTCCAGTCCCACCTCGGCCGCCCTGGAGAGCACCTCGCAGAGACCCAACAGAGCGGCCAGCTCGTGGCAGACACCAGCAAGTGCTGAGCCAGATGCGTTTCCCAGACCTTCTCTCATCTGCAGCCAGAAACTTGATGCAAATCTGCCTCCTGATTAGGGCCTCGTTCACTCTGGGCTTTCTTTAGCTTGAATATTTATGTTAAAAACAAAAACATGTATCAAACATTCACCACAGTGAGTTCTGCTGTCCCAAAGTTCAGGACACAGTGACGGCCACCCTGGAAGGTGCGGGACCTGGTGTGTGCTCTTCCTGAGCAGCACACCATCAATCCCGGGGGCTGTCTGCGGGAGGAACGCGGGTGCACAGCCCCACACTCACCAACGCTAGCCCGAGGTCGCATTATTGTAATTTCCCCAAATGCTTAAATTATTTATCCCAAGTAAATAGCTTGGGCTCCTGGGCACTGTGCTCTAAAATTATAAAGGATCCGTCATACCTCTGCAGGCTGTCTACAAATGAAAAACGCACATTTCAATTACTTTAAGAAAACGTCAAAAAACATGAAATGTGTCATCACTGAAGCATTTCAAATGATCTACGTGGGATCTGTAAAAAAGAGCTGTATGTTTGCAGGTGACTGTATTACAGTGTCCACCGGCAGAGGCCACGCGGAACCTCCGGACAAGCGCTAAGTCGGGGACCCCGGGGACCTGGACCGCCTGTCCCGTCTCCTCGCCTGGCCTTTTCTGCCGGTGCCCACTGCTGCACGGTCACTCGAGACACCAGTCCCCGGGCTTGGCAGCTTTTCCTGCAGGACCTCACCGCGCACTCGCTCCTGAGAGGCCAGGCCCCGCCTCCAGCGCGCGCAGCTGTGCCGAGGCTGGACACCACGCGGTCGCCACGCGGACTGGGCCTCGCAGCGGCCCGGGCCGCCACCTGTGGGGCAGGCGCCTCACTCCGCACAGGTGAGCGCCTCCTAACTGCAGAGTACAACCGAGCCTGCACGTGGGCCCGGGCGAGCGGATCCCAGCTGGCGGACACGGAGCGCGGACTGCGGCGGGCGGTGGGCGGAGGCTCGCGCAAGTCCGGGGCCGCCACAGCCGGGGAGACCCTCGCCCCGCGGGCCCCCCGCCCAGCCTGCTCCACCCGCGGCGCCGCCACGGGAAACGGAGGACGCGGAGGGCGCCGCGGACTCGCGTGGAGCTGCTCCGGAAGCCGGGGCGCCGCGGGACGCCGTCCCACCGGGTGGACGCCGCGGGGAAAAGCCGCCCCGCCGCGTCCGCCCCCACCACAGCGCCAGGCCCCCACGCCTTCCCCGCGGCCGCGCTCACCGTCCTCCTTGTCGTCAAACACCGGCCTCCGCGCCGTGGCCGCCGACATGGACGAGCCCATCCTCTTCTTCCACTTGCTCCACGCAAACAGGGGGCGCGGCTGCGCGCGGGCATCGCCCGAGTCCCGGGCCCGGGACTGGCCGACAGCGGGCGGCTGCAGGGCTGGGGGCGCGTCGGAGCCGGAGGGGCGCGCGCGGCCAGGGGGCGGCGAGCCTGGAGGCGCCGCGGCGCAGCTGCCCCTGCGCTCGGCGCCGCTCCTCATTGCCGGGCCTGGGTGCGCGCCGCAGCCGGAGCACCGGGCATGGCCGGCCCGCAGGGCCAGGAGCGGCGGCGGGAGTGCTCGGGGCCCGCAGCGCCCGCCGTGCGCTCTCCTGGGCGGCGGAACCCGCCCCGCAGCCCGCGAGCGCAGGGGACGGGGAAGGGGCGGAGCTTCGGAACGGGGCGGGGGCGGGGCCGAAGGCCGGGGCGAGGCCGAAGTTCGGGGCGGAGCCGGGGCGGAGCTCCTGGAAGGGGTCGGGGCGGAGCTGACTGCCGGGGCGTGGCAGGGGCGGAGCGCCGAGGCGGCGTGGGGGCGGGGCCTGGGCGGAGCCGGGACCCCCAGTGTCGCTCGAGACCGGCTGGCCGCCTCCAGTCTAGGGATGGGGGCTGTGGTTCGCCAGAACGCGGGGACCACGGCTCCGACTAGACGGCGGGGACGAACGCGATGGAGGCAGGGGGCGCCTCCACGGGTATGCCGGGGCCCGGGAGGTCGGCGTCCCTGGCACGGGGACAGCTCTGCCCGGCACAGCGGCAGGACCTTCTCGCGGTCTCCGCGGCCTCCCTCCCCCTGCCTCCTCGGTGAAAACAGTCTTAAGCTCCGGCCTTCTGCTTTGCGCAGGGTGAGAACCGGCTGCAGGCTTGGATGCGGGCGGCGGGCATCGGCCGGGCATCGGCCGGGCAGGGCCAGGCTCACGGTCAGGAGACCGCAGGCGGCGCCGAGCGCGGCTCCAGAGGGTGGGGCGGGCGGGCCTGGCAGCGAGCGCGCACACGCGGGCGCCCAGGGTGGGCGCTGAGCCCTGAGCACGTGCGCCCGCGCTCTCGGGCACCCCCGCCCCGTCCTCGCCACCCCGGCCTGGCCTGAGAACACGTGCCCGAGTGGCCCAGATGCGACAGGGGCCTCGGCACTCTGCGTATTTCGGAGGCCTGGGGCGCGGCTTCACCTCCGGGCGCCTCCCCGCCTGCTCAGGGCCGGGTGCGACCGTGCGCGGAAAGCGCTGGGCACGTGCAGTCCCGGGACGAGGCGCGGCTCTGCATGGAGCCTCGCCGCCTGCCCCTAGAGCTTGTCACTAAAGAATCGGTTTTTGGTACCGGGTTGTCTGACTTTAGAAAGTTTTTACCTCCTTAGGTTCTTCCCTGTAGCCAGGCCACAAAACCGGGTCCCTTCCTCCCTGTGGAGTCCTGGAGGAGACTTCCTGCTGCCTGCCCCGCGGATGAGCAGATCCCCCACCTGGATCCAAGGCCCGTGTCTCCCGCCCCAACCCATCCCACCGCGCACAACTGTCCACCCTTCAGCCACCGTGGGCTCTGCCTCCCCTGACCTTTGACATTCAGGGTGGCCTCCTGCCCTAGCCGCCTGATGCATGGAATGTGAGCACAGGAAGTCTGCGTGGCTTCTGGGCCGACAGGAGCCCCCATCCCTTGAGAACTGCAAGGATTGAAGCGTTGCCCACCCGCCCAGGACACGCACCCTCCTACGACATGCACCCACCTGCCTAGGACATGCACCCACCTAGACATGCACCCGCCTGGACACGCACCCCCATAGGACACACACCTGCCTAGGACACGCAGCCGCCTAAGACACATAGAACAAGGAGAAATAGCATGCGTTTCACTGCTGAGATTTAGATGGTATTTTTATGGCAGCATAGCCTAGGTCACCTGACCCACCAGCCACTAGTCTCCCTGCCTGGCTAGCACAGACCAATCAGTCTCTTAACTAAACTTCCAGCGCACAGAGCCAACTTCCCAGCCCCTGCAGCCACGCAGCTCTGTCCTCTGCTCTCCCTCCAAATTGCGGTTCTCCAGTAGGCACGCAGAAAGCAGCAGGGTCAGCATCTGCCTCAGAGGAAGCGCTCGGTGCCCGTCACAACAGGCGCGATGAAGGCGCGTTTGGAAGGGGAGGCACTGAGGCAAGGCAGTGCCTGGAACCTGCACTCCCGGCACACACATCAGACTCCCCAGGGCTCCTCCCAGAATGCACAGCCTCTGAACATACGTAATCTCCTCTCCTCCTCTCCCTCTGACCCCTAAAAGTGGCAGAAAATGAGTAACAGCTATAATGTCCCCACCACAACCAAAGAGGGAACAGGAGAAGGGAGACCATGTTAATGGACTTCAGGCAGCGGGGAGAAAGGCAACTCTGAAGATTGGAGAGGCTGAGGACCCTTTTGAGGTAACCTGGACCCCAAAAGGCAAGAAATATAAATACAGCCAGAGCCCAGGACGCCTCCCAGGCCCGGGCAGCTGAGGTTGGACATTCCTCTGGACAGAGGGCCCAAAGCGGGCCTTGACCCAGGGACACCAAGTCCTGCAGAAGACAGTGCAGCCGGCTGGAGGGGTTCATGGGACATCTGCACACTTAACCAGGAGACCCTCCAACCCCACCCTTGCTGTGAGCCCCAAACACAAGCCAGGCACCTGCCCCTCAGTCAGGAAACGGGAAGGCTGTGGGGCAACAGCAGCTCCCAAAAGAATGCTGGGTCCCAAGATTTGGCCGGTGCAGATCAGCCCCGCAGGAGCCTGTGGGCTCAGAGCACAACTCTTGACTGTCCAGGTGACCCCTGCCTAGCATGGCACAGGGTCCAGGCAAGCACAAGACACAAGACAGAGTGTAAGAGGTCCACAGGGTGGGCACGAGACAGACGAGGGGTCAGGGGCCGCTGCACCCAGGAGCTCGCCAAGCCCTGGTTTCCCATGGGAGGCAGCTCTGAACTTCTGGGGGGCGCCAGGAGGGACTGAGGCTGGGAAGGGGTCAGCTGTGGATGAAAGGGGCAGCGAGGCCAGCAGAGCATTCCTGAGCTTCCCTGTGTGCCCGGCTGTCCAGGAACATCAGCTTCATTGGGGCAGCGACCCTGTCTGCCCCTTCCAGTGACAGACCAAGTGACAATGTGACAGATAAATGCATTCAGTGCACCTGATGTCTAGCATGCAGGAGCACACAGACAGGACAGCATATGCATGATCGTGGGACCACTTTAGCTGGGGTGGTCCGACACAAGTCTGAGCAGGTGCCCTGAAGCTGAGGCCTGAGCATGAACAGGTAGCCCGAGGAAGGTCAGGAGTCTGGGTTCCAGCAGCAGGAACTGGCCCTAAGGTAGAAATGGGCTCGTGCGAAAGGCCAGGAGGGTCCGCGCTGCAGGAGGACACTGGCCCTAAGGTAGAAACGGGCTCCTGTGGGAGGACAGAGGGTCTGTGCTACAGGACAGCGAGTGTGTGACCACAGCATGTGCTGAAGGGCTGGGGGTGGTTTGGTGTACAAGGTGCAGTCCCTGACACCAGGCTTCGTGTGCAATTGTCTGTAATTCTTCCATAAAGCCATGCCTCCTGAGGGACATGCCTTGGACACGGGTCAGCCATCACCACATAAGTGGCACACAGCTTCGACACACCAGTTTTAATGTGTGCTTTGTCTTCTGTCATCATTCTGAAATTAACACATGTGCTCTGTCCATGCCTTTGTTAAGCGTCCTTTTATTAAATCTCCCCAGATCACCCAATTCGTGAGTGCTGTTTCCTGCTGGAAAACACATCTCAGAACTGATGCCCAAAACAGGAAATGGGATTCCGATGCTGGGTGTCACCTACGTGGAGAATCCATGGGCAGCCTCCCTCCGAGAAATGGAAGACAGATGGTTCTAGCCGTGGCACCCTCAGATTCAGCCCTGGTGGGGCCTGCGACAGAATTCCTGGAAGGCCAGGGCCGTGGAGCCCAGGGACACTTGGTTGCTATGGTGACAGTATTGATTCTAAAGGTCACGTGGCCACCTAGTGACTGGGAAGGAGCACAGGGACACAACACGCAGGATGGGCTGCAGCCACTGGGAACAAGCCCTCACCTCCGCTGCCGTGCGCCAGGCTGAGCACGAGTTCAGCACTCGGCGCTCAGCTCTGCGTAAGGACCCACCACCATCATCACGGCACCTTGGCGCGTTTTCGTCTGTGTGCTCCGCCCTTTTCTTCCTCTGTAAGGACACTTGTCATTGGACTTAGGCCCACCTCGCTCCAGGATGATACCATCTTGAGATCCTTAGCTTAATTACCTCTGCAAAGATCCTCTTTCCAGGCCACCATCTAACCCACCACATCCATGTACAGCAGGTGTTCACCGCACCCTACAGCCCCCAAGTCCCAACCATCACAGCATCAACTCTAAGTCCAAAATCCCAACTAAAGATTTGGAGACAGGGTCTCACTCTGTTGCCCAGGCTGGAGTGCAGGGGCCCAATCACGCCTCACTGCAGCCTCAACCTCCCAGGCTCAAGCCATCCTCCCATCTCAGCCTCCTGAGCAGTGGGGACTATAGATGTACGCCTCCACACCCAGCTAACTTTTTGTACTTTTGGTAGAGACAAGGATTTTGCCATGGTGCCCAGGCTGGTCTCAAATTCTTGGGCTCAGGCAATCCGCCCCACTCAGCCTCCTGAAGTGCTGGAATTATAGGTGTGAGCCACTGCACCCAGCCTCTCATCTAAACATTTTCTGCTCAAAATCCCAACACTCTAAACATTTTCTGCTCAAAATCCCAACACTCATTATCGAAATTGGGCATGGGTAAGACCCTGGTTCAATCCATTCCGGGCAAAATTCCTCTTTATCTGTGCAACTGTGGAACTAGAAAATATGCTTCCAAGGTACAGTGATGAGCTCAGCATAAGATATACATTCCCATTCCAAAAGAGAAAAAGAAGAAGGAATAAATGGAGTCCCTGGTCCCAAGTTAAGTTCAAATCCAGCAGGGCAAGTTCCATGAGGCTTCAAGACCTGGCAAGACTTCTCAGTGGCTCAATGCCGCACTCTGTAAACTAAAATTAAAACCCTAAGCCCCCAACCAATGGGACGGAACAACTCTTGGCCAAAGAAACTCCAGAAAAATCTTAAAACTGAGTCCTAGGCTAGGTGTGGTGGCTCATGCCTATAGTCCCAACACTTTGGGAGGCCAAGGCAAGGAGATCATTTGAGGTCAGGAGTTCGAGACCAGCCTGGCCAACACGGTGAAACCCCACCTCTACTAAAAATACAAAACTTAGCCGGGCATGGTGGCACATGCCTGTAATCCCAGCTACTCGGGAGGCTGAGGCACAAGAATCACTTGAACCTGGGGAGCAGAGGTTGCAGTGAGCCAAGATCATGCCCCTGCACTCCATCCTGGACAACAGACCGAGACTCTGTCTCAAAAAAATAAATAAATAAAACAAGAAAAGCCCTGAATTCCTGGCTATGATGGTGGGAGGGGAGGTCACATGGGTTTCCTGATACCCCCTCCCTTTTAGGGTTTAGACACAACAACCAAGCAGCATTAATGTTAAGCTGGAGACCATCAGACTGACAGAACGGCCTCTGTGGCAGTAAGATACCAAATTATAAACAGGATCCAAGGTTGTGCCGGGGGAGGGTGCAGTCACGAACCTGCACTTACGGAGTAAACCGCCTTCTCACTCCCGTCGGGTTTTCTTTTTCTCCAGCAGCTAAACAAGCACTGGCCTTGAGATGAGCAACATTAAAACAGCTGCAGCTCCACAGCCACTAACTGAGCCCCAGGCCTGCCCTACCAGCCGTAACTACCGCTTTCACCGGACACAGACTGATTTCAGTGACTCTCCTGACAAGACCACTGACCTTGGATTGCTTGGACTGGTTCTGGCCGGTTTACAGAGGCTGTGCACCTGCGTGCCATCTTCTCCTGAAAAGGCCTGTGAATAGGGCCTCATTGTAATCATTTCAATTTTAGGTTTCAGCTGAGTGTGGTGGCACATGCCTATAATCCCAACACCTGGGGAGGCAGGCGGCTCACTTGAGGTCAGAAGTTTAAAACGAGCCTGGCCAACATAGCGCCATCCCTACAAGAGTTAAACAATGAGCTGCGTGTGGTCGTGCACACCTGTGGTCCCAGCCACTAGGGAGGATCACTGGAGCCCAGGAGTTGGAGGCTACAGTGAGCCATGATCACACCACTGTACTCCAGCCTCTAAAAATATGATAAAATATTAAGTCTCCACCCCAAGGTGAACATGGCTCATATGTTACATGCATGTTTGTTCAATACATGTGCATTGAATCCCTTTCATGAATATTCATAGCTCCTTCTATAGACTGATGAATATGTATACTTGACCAACCCTTTACACTTAAATTCCTGTTCTACCTACCCCTCCCTCCAATACCTGTCTCAGGCCTCTTCCGGAGGCTATACTTCCCAACCTGTCAGGATGGCCACCTTGCAGGCTATAACCTGTTTGTCTGCTTGTTGTTTGTTTTTGAGATGGAGTCTTGCTCTTTCACCCAGGCTGGGGAGCAGTGGCACGATCTTGGTTCACTACAACCTCCATCTCCCTGGTTCAAGCAATCCTCCCGCCTTAGCCTCTCAAGTAGCTGGGATTACAGGCATGTGCCACCACACCTGGCTAATTTTTTTGTATTTTTAGTAGGGACGGGGTTTCACCACATTGGCCAGGCTGGTCTCAGACTCCTGACCTCAAGTCATCCTCCCATCTTGCCCTTGTAACCTTATATAAGAAATAAATTCTCCTTTTCCAAATGTATAGATCTTGCAATTTCTTAGTTAACAACTCTCTGAGGCCCCACTGGTCTCAGAGTGATTGTCCCTTTTTCTTGAAGGGCAGCACATATTTACAGCTGTGTAGTCCTGTCAGCCTATCTCCTGTGGAGAACCGCCTGTGTCAGCCCTCAGCCAGATGCGCCACCTTACATTGGTCCCACCCTTCTCTGCCCCTCTGGCCTTCTGCATCTACATAAAGGAAGGGCAAATCAATTTGATATTGAAAGACAATTCATTGTTCATAGCACAACTAATAACACTCTGCCCAATAGCATGTGCAGACGTAAAACATATGACAACTGCACAACTTTCAAAGGGCAAAGAAATGGTGACACGCTGAACTTTTCTGACATTCCCTGGAAGTGCTGTTTTATAGCTCAGGCTTGATGGTGACAGCCTGAGGGTGGCTGTCACGATCCACAGCAATGCCTTTAAAAAGTGGCTCAGCTAACAAGCCAACAGAGGAGATACAATGTACCACTAAAAACACCAAGAGAAGATGAAAAAGAAAATAGCAGATGGGACACATGGAAAAAAAGAAGAGAGTGGTAGAGTTCATCATTACATTAAATGTAAATGGACTACACATTTCAATTAGAAGACAGAGACCATCAGAATATATATATATGCTGATTTTCAAAGGTGCATCTTAAATATAAAGATGAATTATAACCTAAACACTAAAAAGGAGTTTCAAAGTAAAAAGATGGAAAAAAGATATACCATATAAATAGTAATAAGAAATGTGATGTAGCTATATTTATATCAGATAAAGTAGACTCTAAGACAAATAATATTATTACGGATAAAGAGGAACATTTCAAATGATGAAAGGATCGATTCTTTAAGATTATGTAACATGCAGCCATAAAAAACAATGAGTTCAGCCAGGCGCAGTGGCTCACCCCTGTAATCCCAGCACTTTGGGAGGCTGAGGCAGGCGGATCACCTGAGGTAGGGAGTTTGAGACCAGCCTGACAAACATCAAGAAACCCCATCTCTACTAAAAATACAAAATTAGCTGGACATGGTGGTGCATGCCTGTAATCCCAGCTACTTGGGAGGCTGAGGCAGGAGAATCACTTGAACCCAGGAGGTGGAGGTTGAAGTGAGCCAAGATTGTGCCATTGCACTCCAGCCTGGGCAACAAGAGCAAAACTCCATCTCAAAAAAAAAAAAAGAATGAGTTCATGTCCTTTGCAGGGACATGGATGAAGCTGGAAACCATCATTCTCAGCAAACTAACAGAGGAACAGATAACCAAACACTGCATATTCTCACTCATAAGTGGGAGTTGAACAATGAGAACACATGGACGCAGGGGAGGGAGAGAATTAGGACAAATACCTAATGCATGTGGGGCTTAAAACCTAGATGACGAGTTGATAGGTGCAGCAAACCACCAAAGCACATGTACTTCTATGTAACAAGCTTGCATGTTCTGCACATGTATCCCAGAACTTAAAGGAAAATAAATAACAGCACAAAAAAATATATACGTAACAGTCCCAAATGTGTATGTACCTAATAAGAAAGCTTCAAACTACATAAAGCAAAACTTGGCAACCAGAGAGAAAAATAGACAAAGCCACAGTCATAGTAGCAGAGTTTAACACTCTCATCTCAGGAATTGATAGAACAAGTACACGTACAGAAAATTACCAATGATATAGAAGTCTGGGCAACACTTTTAAGCAACTTTACCTAATCGACATCTATAGAACATAATAACCAATAACTGCATATTACATACTATTTTCAAGTGTGCAAGAAATATTATACAGGATAAGTCATATCCTGAAACAAAAAGAAAATTTTCAATAAATCTCAAAGGATTGAAATAATATATAACGTGTTATCTGAATGCAATGAAATTAAACATCAATTATAAAAGGTAGTCCAACATTTGGAAATTAAACAATAATCCATTATTAATGAACCACAGGGAAATTAGAAAATATTTAGATGGAATGATTACAAAATACAAACTAACGACATGTATCAGATGCAGTTTTAAATGCCCACATGAGAAAAAGAGATGTTTAAAATCAATTATCTAAGTTCTGTCTTAAGAAGCTAAAAAAGCCATTCCACAATGTATATATATTCTGAAATATCATGTTGCATGCCATAAGCATATACCATTTTTGTCAATTAAAAAGAAAATAAATAGTAAAAAATAAATTTAAAAAATAAATTATATACTTTAAAAACCACTACGATAAGCCAATGTAGCAGAGATGGGAAGTTATGGTCATGGCAGAAGAGAGTGAAGATGAGCTATAAAAAGTTTAAAAAAACAAGACCACTGCAACGTCTCTGTGCCAATAAAAAACAAACAAACAAAAAACGAAAAAACCAGGCGCGGTGACTCATGCTTGTCACCCCAGCACTTTGGGAGGCTGCGGTGGGAGGAGATTGCCTGAGTCCGGAAGTCTAAGACCAGCCTCGGCAACATAGTGAGACCCCATCTCTACAAAAAGTAAGGATAAAAAAACTTAGCCAGGCATGGCAGCGTGCACCTGTCGTCCCAGCTACTCAAAAGGCTGAGTCAGGAGGATCTGCTGAGACTGGGAGGTGGAGGCTGCCGTGAACCATGATCACACCACTGTGCTCCAGCTTGGGCAACAGAGTGAGACCCTGGCTCAAAAAAAAAAAAAAATGCTAACAAAAGAATAACTTAATTTCAACGTGAGCGGAAAGAAAGGAAATTAGACCTCAGAGTGGAATCTGTGAACTAGAAATGGAAATCAGGAAAATCAACAGAGCAAACCACTGATCCTTTGAAAAGTCATTAAGATTATAAAGCCCTAGGATTACAGAATGAGGAGAAAGAGGACACAATGACCGATATCAGAAACAAAGAAGAGGATGTCACTACAGAGCCCAGGATACTTAAAAGGGGACGCTGTGAGAATGTGGTGCTAGTGCATTTGTAACTCAAATAAAATGGATAAATTATTTGAAAAATATAATTTATCTGTCAGAGAAACTGAAGTTGTCATTTAAAACTCCTTCGCCAAGACAACTGAAGGTACTGTGAGAATTGAAAATGTGTGTAAGAACAATAAACCTAGACCCTTACATAGGTAACTCAAACTGAATCAGAGACCTAAACGTAGAAGCTGACGCGACTGAATTTCTAGAAGAAAACACGGGAAAGTCTCTACAACCTCCAGTTAGGCCGAGAGTTATCACATGTGACACCCAGAGCATGAACCAGGCAGAAAATTCATTCATTGGTCTTCACTAAATTTTAAAACTTTGGTGCTCCAAACACACAGGAAAACAGACAAAGCACAGACTGGGGAGAGATCAGAGATCACATCCGTGGTGTAGGACCCAGAACACATCGGACTCTTACAGCTTAATTATCAAAAACAGAGCTGTGCGTGGCGGCTCACACCTGCAATTCCAGCACTGTGGCCAAGGCTTCAGGAAGATCACTCGAGCTCAGGAGTTCAAGACCCGCCGGAGCAACATAGTGATAGCTCTACAAAAAATTTAAAACTTTTTCATGGTGTGGTGGCATGTGCCTGTAGTTGGGAGGCTGAGGTTCAAGGATCACCTGAGCCCAGGAGGTCAAGGCTGCAGTGAGTCAGGATTGCCCACTGCACTCCAGCCTGGATTACAGAGTGAGACGCTGTCTAAAAATACTAAAATGAAAGAAAAAAAGAAAACAACACAATAAAACGTAGGTAAAAGACTTGAAAAGCCAGGCGCGGTGCCTCACACTTGTCATCCCAGCACTCTGGGAGGCCGAGGCGGACGGATCACTTGAGGTCAGGAGTTCGAGACCAGCCTGGCCAACATGGTGAAACCCTGTCTCTACTAAAAACACAAAAATTAGCCAGGCCTGGTGGTGTGCACCTGTAATCCCAGCTACTCAGGAGGCTGAGGCAGGAGAATCGCTTGAACCTGGGGGAGGGGAGGTTGCAGTGAACCAAGATCACCCATTGCACTCCAGCCTGGGCAACAGAGCAAGACCCTGTCTCAAAAAAAAAAAAAAGAAAAGAAAAAAAAAAAACCATTTCACCAAAGAAGACATACAAATGGCTAGATATACACATGTAAAATGTGATCAACATCATGAGTCAGTGGGCAAATAAACTTTTTAAAATTGCTTTTAGTTGATTTTTTCTTCTTCCTGCCCACTGCTGCGATTGTATTTTAGCGAGATAAGAAGATCAGCACCAAGACAAAAGTATGATGAATTGCAGGGTCTTTATTGCTGGCGACCACGGAGGACTCATGTCTCTCCAACCCGTGGCCCCGAGTTGAGGGAGAGCTGGGCTTTTATGCTGTATAACACTTTTGGGGGGGTGCTGGGGATCTTTGCAAGCAGGCAGTTTGTACAGAAGCCAAGGTCAGCAGTTAGAGACAGTGAAAACTCCCGATATCAGTAAGCAAGCAGATTGTACAGAAGCCAAGGCCAGCAGCTAAGACAATGAGGGTTTCTTCTCAGGGTCCGTGTGACCCTGAGCGGCGAGTTCTTGAATTCCATTGAAAGGAGGCTGGTGTCCGCACCTGGCGTTGGCCTGATTAATCGTGGTGCCTTATCACTGGCCTGTGAGCCTGAGAAGCCGTGACATTTTAGCCTGGCCGAAGCCATTTTCCTTGCCACATCACACTGCGACCTCTGAAGAAGCAAATACAGATCTAAACCTCCATAAGATACGACTACACGCTTATTAGGATTGCTATGATTTAAAAAAGCAGACAATTCCAAGTGTTGGATGTGGCAGAACTGGAATTCGTGTGTTGCTAAAGTGGCACAGCTACTTTGTTTTCTTTTCTTTGTTCAGATGGCGTTTCCATTGTGTCGCCCAGGCTGGAGTGCGGTGGCGTGATCTCGGCTCACTGCAGCCTCCGCCTCCTGGGTTCAAGCGATTCTCCTGCCTCAGCCTCCCAAGTAGCTGGGACTGCAGGCGCTTGCCACCACACCTGCTAATTTTTGCATTTTTAGTACAGATGGACTTTCACCGTGTTGGCCAGCTGGGCTCAAAATCCTGACCTGAGTGATCCGCCCACCTCAGCCTCTCAAAGTGCTGGGATTACGGGCATGAGCCAGCACACCCAGCCGTGATACAGCCACTTTGGAAAACAGTTAATTTATTTAAAATGTAAGCATAAACTTACTACATGACCCAGTAATTTCACTACCAAGAATCTACCCAAGAAAAATAAAATAAATGTATGCCTCAATGGAATACTATTCAGCAATAAGGAATGACATACTGATGCCTTCTACTACGTGGATGGACCCGAAAACCATTATACTACATAAAGCCCGATGAAAAGACTACATATTGCCTGGCTCCATTTACCTAAAATGTGCACCCCATTGTCTAGGCAAATATGTAGACCAGTGCTTCCCTAGGGCTGGGGTGAAAATGGAATGGACTGCAAACCCTGGGAATGCAGGGGCCGAGGGATTCGTCCTAAAGTGGGAGAGTGGGGATGTGTAAATTTACCGTAAATTGAATAAAAATCATGATATTGTGTCTTTACAATGGCTGTGGCCGAGTGAGGTGGCTCATGCCTGTAATCCCAGCACTTTGGGAGGCCAAGATGGGTGGATCACGAGGTCAGAAGTTCAAGACGAGCCTAGCCAAGATGGTGAAACCCCATCTCTACTAAAAACACAAAAATTAGCAGGCGTGGTAGTGGGCGCCTGTAGTCCCAGCTACTCAGGAGGCTGAGGCAGAGAATCGTTTGTACCTGGGAGGCAGAGGCTGCAGTGAGCTGAGATCGCGCCCCTGCACTCCAGCCTGTGGGACAAAAAAGAAACGGCTGTAGCCAAGGGTGTTTTTCTTTCCTTTTGTCATCTCTATTGAGGCATAACTTCCACAATGTAAAACTCATCTATAGCACCTTAGATAGAACTCTTTTTTTTTTTTTTTTTGAGACAAAGTCTCGCTCTGTCGCCCGGCCTGGAGTGCAGTGTTACAATCTCCGCTACCTGCAATCTCTGCCTTCTGGGTTCACAGGAGTCTCCTGCCTCAGCCCCCCAAGTAGCTGAGATTACAGACGCCCACAACCACACCTGGCTAATTTTTCATATTTTTAGTAGAAACGGGGTTTCACTATGTTGGCCCAGCTGGTCTCGAACTCCTGACCTCGTAATCTGCCCTCCCTGGCCTCCCGAAGTGCTGGGATGACAGGCGTGAGCTACTGTGCCTGGCCCTTAGATGGAATTTTAAAGTGGTTACAGACCAGAGGATGAGTGAATGGCTCTGTTTACAGGAAGAAGGCACATGTTTGCCTGGGACTAGTTGGGGGACCCTCTGGGGAGGTGGCCTTGAATCATCTTAGACATTGTCCCAGCAGGCTATGTAGAGGATGATGTGACCCCAGCTGGCTATTCTCACCATAATTCTACATAACAAACCACCCTAAAAATTAGTAGAATGAACACCAAGCATTTCCTCTCACTCTGCAGGTGGGCTGCGGATGGGCTGGGCTTGGTCAGTCCTGGCTCTGGGCCACAGATGCAGCTCACATCTATTCTGTGGGTGTCTCATTCTTCTGGGACAAGCAGGTCACCATGTGCCTCCCATGTACATGCAAAGGTGCAAGAGGTAGCTGTGGGAGGACACCCAGGGCCCACCTTGCTGGCAGCCCCCCAACATCCCTTTGACTGGCTGGGCCTCACCATGCTCCCTCCCACCTGACACGCCATCGGCCAATAAACCACACAGCAACCAGTCCCCGGACGGGGGTGGAGCCTCACTTCCAAACCTGCAATCAACAAACCTATTATAGACAGGTCTCCTGTGGACCCACCCCCTTCCCACTCTGTAAGTTTTCACTTCCTCGGCTCTCCTGACCCCCCACCCCTCACTGTCCCTTTGAAAACCCCAGCCACCTCTGTGCAGATTCAAGCTGAGTCAGGTCACACTGGACTCTTGTCCACTGCAACAGTTATGACTGATCACAACAGTAGTGACTCACCCCTCTGACAGGCAATGGGCTGTTTATCTTTAATCAGCAAGAACGTGGAAGACACATTCAGCCATAGCACCCACCCTGCTCGCCCCCCACCATCCCCTACCTGCTCCCTCCCCAGCCTGGACTGTGGGACGTTCCTTGATTTTTTTCTTATTTTAGAATTTTATCTTTCACATGTGCAATGTGCCATCGCGTTTTGCATCACGTTTTACAAGGTTTATAAACCTTGTAAAAATGTGCCATACTGTATGAGGTCCCACAACTTTTTTTTTTTTCCTGGAAACAGCTGTTTCTAAGACTTTTTCTCATTGTAGCGAGCATTGTTCGTTCATTTGGGGGTTGTAAGATGCTTCCTTGTCTGACTTCACTGTGACTTATTTGTGCTTTCTCTTGTCCTGGCCTTTCCAGTGCTTTTGCTTAAATGAGTGATCTGCGGGCACGTTTTTCACGCCAGTGTCCTGGGGCATGTCTCCATCTGTGTCTCTATTGAAGAGCCCAAAGGGGGAATTGTGGGGCTGTGGCATTTGAGAATTCCACCCTGCACAGGCATCCCCAGATGCTCCCAAGATACTATTGAACACCCTCTCACAGCAGCGGGTTCCATGGGCTTCAGCAAGTCACCAACACACGGCAACTCCCAGGCAGTTCTGCTGGTGCCAGCTAGGTGAGTGTAAGACTCACTCATCTGAAACACAGTCTTGGATCAAATTGAGTTTCTCCAACAGCTAGTAGTATACTATCTTTCATGCTTCTATTGGCCATTTGTCTGTCCTCTGCTGTGAGCTATTGGTTTATATCTTTTTGCCTATTGCTATAAATGTATCTCTATCTTTTCCTTATTGGATTATATGAATTCTGCATAGTAATCTTTGTTGAATTATAGATTCTAGATACTAATCTTCATTGGATATAAAAATTGCCAGTATCTTCTCTCATTTTTTGGCTGACTTAATTTTCTTTATGGCATCTGATGAACAGGAGTATTTCTAGTATAGTGAATTTATCGATATTTATTTTATGGTGTTTTTACAGCTTAAGAACTCTTTTCTTAGCCTAAGAACAAAGTAAAATTCACCGACGTTTTCTTCTAAGGATGTATATAAACTCCTGCAGTGATGCATAGCACACCTATGTGAAACTATATATAGATAATGGGTGTGCAACTCGACCAAATTTCACACAGGGAACATGCCAGTGTACCTACCAGCACAGGATATCTGAGAAGCCTGGGGACTGCTAGCCCTTCCCAGGATCATACCACCACAGTGGGGAGGAGAGGCACCAGCATCTGGGAAGCCCTCCTGCCTGACACCATCTGGGGTCCTCTGCAGTGGCCACTGTGTTCTTCCTCCAGGGTCCCAGGGTGTCCCAGGGTGGAGGCTGTGGTTCTCTCCTCTCTCCACACACACGTACAGGTCTAGCCCCATTCTCTTTGGCCCAGGGACCGGTTTGGTTTGTGTGTCCCTCTCCTGAACACATTTGATCGCTTACTAAATCTGAGTGTTCTTACAAAACCAAAAAGAATAGACATACAGTTCTGTGTCTGTGAAATGCAGGCCCTGAAAGCCCAAAGCCCAGGGCAGGAGAACACCTCTTCCTGGCCTCAGTGCTGCCCTGCGTGGGCCTCTCCACCCTTTCCTTCTGCGTACTATGATTATTTCCTTTCCTACTGCTTGTCCTTCCTGAAATAGTGACTTCTTCAGTTGCTTAGTTTTTGTTGAATGTCTTGGGAATTCTTCCTACCCCTTACATTAAGCTTACAGAGTAATTTTCCATGAAATCAATTTCTCCTTGCACAGTGGATTCTGGGTCCAAAACCTGGCTCCAGTCTGGAAATAGACAGGAACCATGATTGTTCCTGGAGGACTTGCCCTTGGCTTCCTGGTCACCATCCTTGATATCTCTTAACTGTATGGATTGAACAGTGCCACCACTGGCTGGCATAGACACCATCCCTAGTGTTCTCACTGGCCAACACCAGTGTTCATAGACCATTGCCCACCACGGCACCTCATCAGTGTATTTCCTCCAATAAAGACAGTTCCTTTTGGCTGGGCACGATGGCTCACACCTGTAATTCCAGCACTTTGGGAGGACGAGGTGGGTGGATCACAAAGTCAAGAGATTGAGACCATCCTGGCCAACATGGTGAAACCCTGTCTCTACTAAAATATAAAAATTACCTGGGTCTGGTGGCACATGCCTATAGTCCCAGCTACTGGGGAGGCTAAGGCAGGAGGGTCACTTGAACCCAGAGGAGGAGATTGCAGTGAACCCAGATCATGCCGCTGCACTCCAGCCTGGTGACAGAGCGAGACTTTATCTCATAAAACAAAACAAACAAAACAAAACAGACAGTTCCTTTCCAAGAGATGTGCTGATCTAATTGTGGTAGACAGAATAATGGCCCTCACAGACATCCATGTCTAAATCCCCAAAACCTGTGAATATGTTAGGTACATGTAATCAAGTTAAAGAATTAAGATAGAAGGTGGGGTGCATGGGGATTGGAGGCTCGGAGGCCATGAAATTGGCTTGGGAGGGGTGATGGATGGAGCTAAAGCATTTTGCACCCAAGTCTCAAGGCCAGTGTCTGAGTCCATTTTCTGTTGCTGTAAAGAACACCTGAGACTGGGTGACTTATACAGGAAAGACGTTTACTTGACTCAGTTTTGAAGGCTGGGAAGTTCAAGAGCATGGCAGCAGCTTCTGGTGGCGCTTTTGTCCGGCGTCATGACACAGAAGGGAAGCGGAAGGGGGAGCGGGGCAGAACGTGAGGGGCGGCCTCATGTCATGACAACCCAACCTTGTGGCAACTCATGCTGTCTGGAGAGAGTGGGAACCCACTCACTCCCTCGAGAATTCGCCCAGTCCCTAAAGAGCAGCGTTAATCTCTCCTAATGGCCTAACCACACCCTGGAGGCCCCACCCGCCAACATCCCCACGCCTGGACCGAATTTCCAACATAGGAATTCCAGGGACCCACTCCAACCACAGCAGCTGGGGATGAGTCTGGCTCCCCCTGCGTATCGAGACAAGTTCAGCACTGTGGCTCATCTGAGAAATTCATTGAAGATTCATGACACATCCCCTCCTGAAGGCCACAGAGCACACCCCCAGCTTCTCCGCGGCAGCCTGAAGGCCGCAGCTTCTTCTGTCTTTCCACACCATTCCACATCTTCTCGGCACAATCCCAGTCAGGTGTTGTGCGCTCAGAAGACCTACATGAGGAAACAGAGGTCATCTTCATTTTGCAGTCTGAACGCTTTTCGAGGAAGGGAGATGCGTTTCGGCTGTCACATTGTATGATGATTGCTACAGCAGTTACCGCAGCGCAGAAATGGAATCAGCTGCCAGGGGCATTTTGAGTATCTTCCAAAAAACAACTTTAGGTCATTCTGAAATCTGTGAACTTTGTAGAAATCGGAATTGTCCTTACATTCAACTTTCTATAAAGTATATTTTAGATCTTTTTAAAAGGTGCCTTTCCTTTGATGTTGACAAAAAGAATCAAGCTCCGTCAAATACTTAAAAGAGGTTTATTCTCAGCTAAATATGAGTGACCATGGCCCCAGGCAGCCTCAAGAGATCCTGAGATGTGTCCAAGGTGGCTGGGTTGCAAGTTGGTTTTACATTTTAGGGGAACATAAGATATCAGTCAATGCATGTGAGGTATACATTTGGTCTGGAAAGGCAGGACAACTGAAAGCGGGCTGGGGAGGGACACAGGGGAGTGAGCTGACGGGTCGTAAGTGGATTCAAAGAGTTTCTGATTGACGACTGGTTGAATTGAATTGTACTATTATCTAAAGACTTGGAATGAATCAATAGAAAGGAGTGTCTGGGTTAAGATAAGGGGTTGTGGAGATCAAGGTTCTTATTAGTAGATGAAGTCTCACTGGTGGAATTCCGATATGTTTCTGATATGATTTCCCTGTGTCCTCACCCAGATCTTATCTTGAATTCCCACATGTCGTGGGAGGGACTGGGTGGAAGGTAATTGAATCATGGGGATCAGTCTTTCCCAGGCTGTTCTCATGATAGTGAATAAGTCTCACAAGATCTAATGCTTTTAAAAAGAGGAGTTCCCCTGCACAATTTCTCTCTCTTTGCCTGCCACCATCTATGTAAAACGTGACTTGCTCCTCCTTGCCTTCTGCCATGATTGTGAGGCCTCCCCAGCCATGTGGAACTGTAAGTTCAATAAACCTCTTTCTTTTGCAAATCTCCCAGTCTTGGGTGTGTCTTTATCAGCAGCATGAAAATGGACTAATGTGGTTTCCTGTGTAGACCTTTAAAAGGTGCTATACTCTCTCAGGATTGGGAAGCCCTGGAAGGGTAAGATCTAGCAATGTTACAGATTCTTTACAGATGCAAATCTCCCTCCACAAAAGACAGCTTGGCAAGGCCATTTCAAAATATGGAAAAGAAACAAATTTGGGGGTAAAATATCTTGATTTCCTTCTTTATCTATCATGTAATATATGAGTCAGTTGGAGTTGGTATCTTACTGCTAGTCTGTTCTGTCGGTCTTAAGATTTCTATTTTATTTTTATTTTTGAGACACAGTTTCACTCTGTGACCCAGGCTGGAGTGCAGTGGTACAATCTTGGCTCACTACGACCTTCCTCTCCTGGGTTCAAGTGATTCTCATGCCTCAGCCTCCTGAGTAGCTGGGATTATAGGTGCATGCCTGGATAATTTTTGTATTAGTAGTGATGGGGTTTCTCCATGTTGGCCTGGCTAGTCTCGATCTCTTCACCTCAAGTGATCTGCCCGCCTTGGCCTCCCAAAATGCTGGGCTTACAGGCGTGAGCAACCTCACCCAGCAAAGATCTCTATTTTAATGTTAATGCTGGTCTCTTTCTCTAAACTTCAAAAAGGTGAGGCATATCATGAGGCATGCCCAATCCTCCACTGCTTGTAATGGTTTGAACTAGTTTTTCAGGGTTCTTTGGAATTCCCTTGATGGAGAAGAGGGGTCCATTCAGTTGGTTGGTGGGCTTAGAATTATGTTCTTGATTTGCAAGGTAGAAGAATATTAATTATTGGAAAAACATCAAACAACTTATGGCAGCTTCACAATAAGGTACTACATAAAAAAACTAAAGCAGAGTAAAACTGTTTTATTTCCTTTATTGGAAAATATTTCCTCTGGGCAAGATGGTATTGCAAGTTCAATTCAAGCTTAAAGACTGATATGGTTGGGCCGTGTCCCCACCCAAATCTCGAATTCCCATGTGTTACGGGAGGGACCTGGTAGGAGGTAACTGAATCATGAGAGCACGTCTTTCCTGTCTTGTTCTCGTGATAGTGAATACGTCTCACAAGATCTGATGGTTTTAAAAAGAGTTCCCCTGCACAAGTTCTCTCTTTGCCTGCTGCCATCCATGTAAGACGTGACTTGCTCCTCCTTGCGTTCCGTCATGATTGTGAGGCCTCCCCAGCCACGGGGAACTGTGAGTTCATTAAGCCTCTGTTTCTTCCCAGTCTTGGGTATGTCTTTATCAGCAGCATGAAGCAAATTAATACAGAGGCTCTCCCACAATTCTCCCCACCCATGGCTACAACAGGTAATTTTTATCTTCTTTAATTTTTATTTTTTTGAGATGGTCTTGCTCCGTCACCCAGGCTGGAGTGCCGTGGCATGATCTGTGCTCACTGCAAACTTTGCCTACCAGGTTCAAGCAATTCTCCTGCCTCAGCCTCCCAAGTAGCTGGGACCACAAGTATGCGCCAACACAGCTGGATAATTTTTGTGTTTCTAGTGGAGATGGGGTTCACCATGCTGGTCAGGCTGGTCTCAAACTCCTGCTCGCAGGTGATCCATCTGCTTCAGCCTCTCAAAGCGCTGGGATTACAGATGTGAGCCACCATGCCCAGCTTATAATAGATAATTTTTAAAAGAAAAAATTAAAACCAGCAAAACTTCATAGACCAAAAATGAACCAGAAACACGTAGCAGCTCACAGGATCCAGACTTTGGACCCGTGGGAGCTCTGGACCCCAAAGTGGGAAAGGTACTTGGGAAGGCTGTCCTCGAAGAGTGAGGGGCAGAAAGTGACTGAGAGCAGCCGAAAAAGGCCAGGAGCATCGCTGAAGACCAGGCTGGAATAAGTCTCTTGCCTCTGTAACTGCCCAGTGGGTTCCCTTTGCCCTCTGCCTACACAGAACCGAGTTATCAAGGCAGGAACGGCAGTGAAGAAAGAGTAATTCACGCAGAGCCAGCTGTGCAGGAGACCGGAGTTTTAGCCTCCCTGCACATTCGGGGATCACAGTTTTTAAAGATAATTTGGAGGGTAGGGGCTTCGGGACATGGGGAGTGCTGACTGGGCAGGATGGAGACGGAATCGCAGGGGGTCCAAGTGAGGTTTCCTTGCTGTTCTCTTTTTCTTCCTCAGGACACTCACCGCGTGTCCTCGCCCCCCTCACTCCTCCGTCCACGGCAGGAGACTCAGCAGAAGCAGCCCCGCTTCTCCAAGGAGGACGGTCTGGGTTCCTCTGGGAGCCAGCCCCGAGGCAGATTTGGGGACAAGCAGCTCCGTGGGAAGTGACTCCAGGAAGCCCCGGGAGAGCAGCGGGGAGTGAGCGGGGCGGCTGCCGACACGTGGGGGACGCTGCTCGCGGAGGGATGTTCCTCACACAGGACCAGGTCCCGAGGTGTCGGAGATTCCCATCTGTGCAGACTGTGAAGGTGAAGTCTGAAACGGCTTCTGAGCAGCAGGAACACGGTGGTCTGAGGACGGAGCTGAGGGAGTGGCTGTAAACGCTTCCGTTAGGGCTTAGGGCAAAGGTGCCCGGCATCCACTCTATCCTGCTCGGCGGTCCCCCAGCGGCCCCGCCCGCCCCCAGACGGCACCCACGTCCCGCTCGCTCCCTTCCCCTCCGTGCCAGGCCGCTCGCCCTTCCGAACTCCCCCGACCCCTACGCGCCCTCAGTCACTGCCGCCCTCGGACTGCGGGCACTGAAAAATGGATGCCGTCGTTGGCCGCGTGCCTGCGCAGGCGCACCACATCCCGCGCGCGCGCACAGGCGCACACACACACACACACACACACACACACACACACACACACGCACACGCATGCGCAGGCGCACCGCACACACAATCACCACACCCACCCAGGCGCAGGCGCATCACACACACACACACACACACACACATCACCACGCCCGCCCATGCGCAGGCGCATCACACACAAACACCTGCGTGCGGCGTGGTGCCTGCGGGCTTCCGTACTGGGTCTCCATGGCGACCGCGTGGGCCTCCATGGTGGGGCCGCTGCTCTCTGCCGCGGGACTCGCCTGCGCTCCAGTGGGCGGGGCCCGGAAGGTGAGGCGGGCGGGCACGGCCGGCTCGCTGGGCCCTCCTAGGGGACGGCGGGAGGAAGGCGGCGCCCCGCGCCCTGTGCCCTCTTGCGTAGCTCCGGCCCCGAGGCTGCCGGCCTGGGCTGCACCTCTCAGGCCTGGAACATGAAGCCCAGAGCGTCGGATTCAACTCAGCCTCGCCCGGATGGGGAAACCGAGGCAGGGAGCGGGTGCGGGCGAGCGTCGGGGTTCCTTGAAGGCAGCCTCGGAAGCCACACGGAGCCCGGCGCTGCCTGGGCCCTGTGTGAAGTCCAGGCTGTTGTTTCAGTTCTGGTTTTAAGACATTTTCCCTGTTCTGAGGTTTGAAGCCGCCCCGCCTCTTTTTAAAGTTTCGTGATTCGGAGAAAACAAGTGAACTGACCGTGAAAAAGCCGCAGGCTTCTGTGCAGCGCAGGCCGCCGGGGTCCGGTGAGGTCCACACGGATGCCAGGCACTGGGCTGCTGAGTGATTTGAATGACATGAACTGATGCATTCCAACGTTGATTCTTACTGCCGAATAAGTTGTTTGGACATTGCAAGTGAAAGTGTGCCTCGCTCAACGAGGTTTTGATGAACAATACTTCTGAGCAACAGTGTCGCTGGACAATGAAAATTCAGGATTTTTAATTTAACAGGTTTTCCCTGATGCTTAACTGGGTGTTAGCCAGACTTGGTGCTGGTCACTGGGCCAAAAGGTTAAACAAAAGACAGCGTTCCTGGCCTCAAGGAACTAAAGACATAGTTCAGATGGCCAGAACCACAGCAGAGGCAAGAAACTGCAAACTGCTAAGGGACCACGCGCCCCAGTCACTTCACGGAAGCATCACAGGCTTCCAGGTGTTCTCACCTGTGACGTCCCTGACGTGATCATTCCTGCTGTGCACCTTTGCGTTTCCAGGAGTGAAATCTCGGAGCTCCATTGTACAGAGTGAGAGCAGAGAATTTTAATGGGAAGCTCTTTGTATTCCTTTTTTTTTTTTTTTTTTTACTCATTTAAAAGTCAAACTTTTGCTACTACTTATGAAAAACGATAGCTTTTAAAGCAAGTTGAATCACCGCGGACCTGCTACACAGCTATTCCGCTTTGCCTCGGTATACTTAGTTGTTTCTGCGCCTCCTCTTCCTGTGCCTCCAGGTGACTCCAGACCAAGGAGGATGCGCTGATGGCCCTGGAGGAGAACGGATGGAGGGAGGCGACTCCCGCAGAGCTCCCTCTGCGGCGGGTGCTGACGTGGAGGAGGGCGCTGGTCAAACTAGGAGCCTGCCTGCCGCCCCCTCCAGAGATGTTCACAAGGGTGTTGGAGGGATCATCTCCTCCTCCTCACCAATTCTAGACTTGAGTCAGACTGGTCTGTGCCATTTGGAAGAGGTCTTTAGAATCCCCAGCCTTCATGTAAGTGGGGCTGCCCCTCAGGCTGTGTGTCCACAGGTCCCCTGTAGACAAAAATGGGGATCTACCCCTGGGCTTGCTTTGTAGGGTTCTTTCTCTTTGGAAGTGATGAATTCTAAGATGAAATAGAGGAAAGGTTCACTCACGGCTTCATATGCCCATCACACAAAATGGGGAGTTCATGATGGGGACCCGCCAGTGGGAGTAGTACGTCTATTTAGATGCAGGTGCTGTTCTCTTCCCTGCAGTTCAAACCTGTGGAAGAAACTACTGTGCATCCTTGGTCTGTTAATTAAAACACAAAACCTTAAAGAAAATCAGGTAACACGAACAGTTAAAACCTTTGTTGTCACCCGTGGTTTTGCTCGTGTCACACGCTGGTTTGACTCTGTGCCCAGCCCTTCTCCGGTCAGTCTGCAGTAGATCCTGTCTTGCCCTGTGAAGCTTCTGTGACGGCACAGCTTTGATGTCACACAGTTGAAGGTCCCCGCTGCAGTCCTTGTCACTGCCTGGACTCACAGAATTTCCTTGAACCTCATTTGGTTTGATCTGGAATGTGGGAATGGTCATATTTTCATGGGTTATTGTAAGAACGAATAACGTGAAAGCATAGTGTCTGGAACACGGTCATGATGTTGATTGACTTTGTGTTTTTAGTAGAGATGGGGTTCCACCACGTTGCCCAGGCTGCTCTTAAACTCCTGAGACCGGGTGATCTGCCTGTCCCAGCCTCTCAAAGTGCTGTGATTGCAGGCGTGAGCCACCGCCCCTGGCCACATTGACGTTTTTGAGTGCTTTTACAAGAGCTACATGTTTAGGTGTTTAGTGGCTGCTTATGTTATAAACTCTACATTTTCCTTGTGTTTGCTGTTAGGGTAGTGCTGGTCTTGCTCTTTCTTTCCTTCCTGCTGACATCTAGGATGTGGCACGGGTCACAGGGACCTGCTTTGTCCTGGCTCCTGTTACACACATGTCACTTTTAATGAACAGATAACCTCAGCCCTGAGTAAGGGATCCAGCAGACCCCTGAGGTTTCTGTTACCTTTATGCATAAAGGGAGAAGGAAGAAATTCCAGAGGTCTTCAGGCTTCATGAAGAAGCTTGATGACTGTTTATACCGTTCAGAAGACAGATGTCAATATAAATTTTATTACCGTCGCAACAGGTCTTTAAAAGAGATAATCCCTCAGAGTGGTAGGCTTTCTGCAGCTGTGGCTGCAGCCCCTGAAGTCATAAACAGCACTTCCAGAGATCCCATCCTCACATGAGGCTTCCAGGACCTAACAGGAAAGATGGAACCTGTGTCTTGACATGGCCAACTCACTATTCACCATGCCAGAAGCAACCTCAACCATCCACACCCAAAGAATGGACTCAGAGACCCAGAGACCCGGAGAACAGTGGAAGTGGGACTTTTTAATGACCGTCTTGCAAGATCAGGTGCCTGGTGGGCAAGCACACCCAGCACAGTTACAACAAGCAGTTTATCCCCTAGCGCGCAGGCCCCCCCAGCTCCTCACAGGCTGAGGACTGTGGGGTCGCATCTTCCCAGATGTCGCCTACTGGTTGTGGGGCAGGGGCTGGAGGTGTTTTTTAGGGTTGTCCTGCTGCATGTTGTCGCAGCCCACAATACAATGCAATCCTAACTAGCTCAGGGGCTCTTCAAGTATTTGGCTTATGACCTGAGTAGCTGGGCAGGCTGATAAGAACAGACGGAACAAGCTATTTTGCAGGCTAGTAAATTTTCATCTTAGACTAAACTTCTCTGGTTCGGGTAAGGACAACTAAGCGGGGCGGGGGGTGTGGGGCAGTGACGAGCAGGCATTGGCTATCCAAGAGGGGCCTAGTGTGTCCTGTTTCTTCTGTAGTTTGCTGACCAAAGCCGATTCAGGGCACTTGGTCTTGGAAATGGGCCACCGCAGACACTAGTTCCTTCAGTTCCCTCTTTTTACGCGCGTTGGTCCCATTTCCATATTTATTTTTGTGTCCTTTGGTCCTTAAATTGTTTCAAGAGCTGTTGACTCTTCATCATAAGAGAGTAGATCTGATTTGGTTTCTAATAATAGTTCATATGTCATGGCCATTTGTCTGTTGATGGTTGTTTCAATTAACTTTGGGGTTAACCCTTTAACACAGAGGATAATGCAACACCCTGTAGCTGTTAGGACCCTAGCCGCTGTTATAAGGGATGGCAGAATGGAGGCTACCATTCCTTTCCTTTTCCCGAACCAGCTCTCTAGCCAGTCAGTAAATGGGTCATCAGTTCTAGGATTTTCTGCCAACTCATTGGCTACAGTTGTTAACCCTTGTATTGCTGTTGTGTTGCTCCATCTGGGGTGGTATTGTTAGGAATGAAGGTGCAACACTTCCCACTCGAGTGACGCACATGCCCCCTTTCTCTGCCACAGTCACGTCTAGTGCAAGTCTGTTCTTCCAGGCCATTCGGCTGGTGGCGACTAACTGGCTAGCCACTCCTTTGAGAGCGTCTTGAGGATAGCTGGTGAATCTCTGTTGAATTATAATAGAGGTAATAAATCCAATCCACATTTTTATTAGTAGCTGACCACCAGAAGAGTGCTGACACAACCCCGGCAGCTGTTTGGTTTGGGGCATTAACTTCATTAGCTCCTCCTCTAGGACGCCTATTGAGTCAGTATGAATGTTGGGATCAAAAGGATTTGTTAGATCTCTCTGATATCAGTGGCCATGTGGATTCTCGGGGATCTTATGGAATGCCAGGGTGAATGGAATGGCAGGTGGAACTAAGGCACCATTCCCGGCCCAGGTAGCAGGTCATGGAGGCACCTCTTTCTACGATACCACCAGACGTCAGCCTGGGTGTACAGAAGCCAAGCAGTTGCCTTTGTTTGACTCCCCAGTGATTTTTAGGATGTGGGTACGAGTTGAGAGTTCTCTCACAGGCTTATTGGACTCTGCCCCCTGCCTAGAGAGGCGAGAGCAGTGGTTCATATTCCCGAAGGAGAGTGAGGGGATTGCTCTAGGATCTGATCTCCACAAGGCGGGAAAGAGCAAAGCTAGACTTTTGCAAGTCTCATTGCCCCATATATCCCTGTCCTGGTGTACAGCCAACATGCAGCGCATTCCGTCAGGATTGGCATCCCGTCCTGGGGAAATGGAATCACCTCTGCCTGAGGCTGCCCAGCCGAACTTGGGTAACAGTCGTTCTTATTAAGAGCTAGTACTGAAAATTTGACACATTCAACCCAGGCATTTGCATCCCCATATCCAGTCTCGATTTCTAAAGTCTGCCTCAAGTCAGTTACCTTAACTATTTTTAGTCTCTTAGGATCATTGTCCAGTAGGTTAAAGGAAGTAGTGGGACCAGGCGTAATAGTAATCCTGGGTGGGCTCAGGGTGGAGATGGTGACGTCCCTAAAAGCTAACTGTTCCCCAGGATCCCTTCCTGAGATATTTATTCCTCATCCATACCTCCAAGGTTACTGGTCTAGAGTAGCTGGTTGTTGGTGTTAATTAATCCAGGATTGCATTCTAAATTTCTACAGTTAGGTGGCGTGAGGCCCTTATGCAAATGCATTTTATTCTTTACGGGTTTGTTTCTGGAATGATGGCTCACCCAGCCTTGAAATGGGTGGTCCTTTAGGCCTCATCCCAGCTGGCGCAGGGCTTCCCCATGGGACTTTTTCAGGGCGTACATGTTGCTCGCGACAGCTGCCTTTGTTTCCGTAAATACCCAGCATGGAATACTCGACAGGCATCGAACTTACGGCCTGGGGGTGGAGGTTCTAGCTACGTTGACGCTTAGTTTGGCTGGATCTTCTTCTTCCTCTGGCTCCATCCAATAATTGCGAACCCCGTCACCCCGGTAGTAGGTTTCATCCTAACCACATCCACCCTCAATGACAGGCTGCTCGTAGCTTCCTTCGAGGTTTTTCTAAGAGTTAGCCGAAGGGTTCCTTCGGTGATCTAAACGCGTCCGATTCACCCCTTTCCCTTCCTCCCGGGGGTTCTTTACCAGTCTCTTGACCGCGTGTCCTGTGTCTACCCCGTTCAGCTGTTCGTACAGCTGCCTCAGGGGTCAGGAGCACTTGATAGGGACCTTCCCAGCTTGGGTGGAGCTTGTCTCCTTTAGCACTGAGTCGCCAGGCTGGATGTGGTGAACCGTGAACTCACGGGGCGGGCTGTGAGTCAGAGGTCCTTTCAGCCTAAGGGATGACAGGGTGGAGGAGACACAGTATGGAGCAGGGGCGCAGTGTTGAAGGTGGAATGGGGAGGCAGGGGTCACTCTGCGGTATGCAGTGTGTGTTTCCACAGAGAAGGCAGCATCATCACGACAGCCGGTCCACGCGCCACTCCAGTGTGATCACCGTGGCCGGTCCACGTGCTGCTCTTAGTGCTGCCCTGTGAGGTGGGTCACATCGCCGTATCTCACAGATGAGGACACGAGCACAGAGAGGTTAAAGAACTTGCTCAGGGTCACATAGCCAATGTTTGGAAACCTAGATGTGAATCCAGGCAGTCTGGCTTTGAGATCAGTGTTCTGAACATCTGCTTCTACTGCCTCAGTAAATATGGGTATAGATGTAAATATACATAGTTATGTGAGTATAGACAACACAGCAACATTAATGACGGTATTGTAAAAATTAGCCATTGTCCTGCCCACTGTGACTGTAAAATTATATGTATGTTACATGCCTTTTATACAGCTAAAATCAGTGTGTTTATGTTTCATTTTCTTCCGTCCCCTATTTATAAAGACTGTAGAACGTCACTGAGTTGTTGTATCAGTCTGCTCCTGAAATGATGCCTGCTGAGGTTATTTTTGTGCGCTGTTGATTTTGGAGAACACCATAGCAGATATCTCTGCCCCTGTCTTTACATTTCCTCTTAATGATTGAGTTGGGCTGAGTCCCCCAGACCAGACGTGGCCCTCGCTATTTGCTCAGTAAGCAGGCAGTTTGGGGGGCTGCCGAGGGCCAGGTGCTGCAGCAGGCGCTGGAGAAAGGGCTGAGACGCTGCGTGTGGGGCCTCGGGCTTCACACTGTCAGAGGCTTGTGATGGAAACAGAGACGTGCTCAGTCAACAACAGAGTACCAGCTCTTGAGGAAGTCAGTCCTGCTCCCAAGGCTGCCAGGAGTCCTGGTTCTTTTCTTTCTGATTCTTTTGTCTACTGTTTTCATATTTTAAGGGTAAGGGATTGGGTTTTTGTTTTTCTTTTTTTAACTTAGTATATATGGTTCTGGTTGTTAGTAGTTCTTTTGGAAATGGTTTTTGGATATATCATGTTTTAAAAATCACTTGGTTGACAAAACATTCTCTGATCGCTCCTTTCCACGGAAGCAATTGTATCTGCAAAGGAATGCCCTCTGCGTGATTCCTCAAGATTTCTTTCAGTTACTGCCGAACCTGACTTGGCTGGACCTCCGGCACAACAGAATTAAGGCGCTTCCTCCTGGGATTGGATCTCACAAGTAAGTTGTTGGTTTACGTTTCCAGATTTTACAGATCGTCTTATAAGTGCATGAGGGCCTGTTCTTTTGTTCCTTGTCCTCTACTCTTGATTGCATTTTTACTTCAGAATAGAAACATTTAATAGTCTTTCTAAAGCCAGCTAAGAGCTGCGACGGCTGAATGTAGCCAAGGCACAGAACTGTAACTTGGGATATTTGGTGCCACAGCGAATGCTGTAGCCACAGTGAATTTCACTGGGTGGCTGGTGTGGTTCTTGTCAGAGCTCTGACTCTCCTGGTGTGAAGCTGCCTGAAAATCAGAAATACCTCTGATGAGTTAAACCAGCTCCTTTGGCTGGGCGCAGTGGCTCACACGTGTAATCTCAGAGCTTTGGGAGGCCAAGGTAGGCAGATCACCTGAGGTCAGTAGTTCAGGACCAGCCTGGTCAACATGACAAAACCCCATCTCTACTAAAAACATAAAAATTAGCTGGACGTGGTGGCAGGTGCCTGTAACCCCAGCTCCTCAGGAGGTTGAGGCAGGAGAATTGCTTGAACCTAGGGGGCGGAAGTTGCAGTGAGCCAAGATCACACCACTGCACTCCGGTCTGAGCTACAGAGTAAGACTCCGTCTCAAAAAATAATAATAATCAACCAGCTCCTTTGCTCCTGAGGGCTCCTGTGTAAATTGGTTCTTGACAAATAATGAGAAATTCTTCTCACTTTGGAAAACTGGGAGCACCCGAGCAAGCCCTGGGTGTCCTGCCTGTTCGCCCCTCGTCCCTTCCCAGGGTTTCCTGCATTCCCACGTGTGGAGTGTAACCCTGCCCAGGGTGGAAATGCCATGCTTCCTTTCCCTCCTCCACCTGGCCTTTCCCCAGCAGCCGGGACTCTCGCTATGGAGACACCCTGCTTTCCTGAGCCCTCTGCTTCTGTGCTCACATCCCCGACACCATGGCTTTTCCACCTTCTGAAACCACCATCGCCCTTACCTTTTTTTTTTTTTGAGCTGGAGTGCAGTGACACAATCTTGGCTCACTGCAACCTCTGCCCCCCAGTTCAAGTGATCTCTTGACTCAGCCTCCCAAGTAACTGGAATTACAGGCATCCGCCACCATGCCTGGCTAATTTTCATATTTTTAGTAGAAATGGGTTTTCACCATGTTGGCCAGGCTGGTCTCAAACTCCTGACTTCAAGTGATCTGCCTGCCTTGGCCTCCCAAAGTGCTGGGATACAGGCGTGAGCCACTGCGCCTGGCTACCCTTACCTCTTTTGATCAGTGCTTCAGTGGCTATTGGCTTCACAAGGTCGTGGGGTGTCCCTTATGCTGTGCTAGGGCACTGGATCTGAGAAATAAAGAGGCAGGACACAGAAGAACTGGAAAAGAACAGCTGGACTTGGGGGGAGCCACACCACCGATGAGCGGAGACAGGCAAGGCTCGAACGCCCAGAAGCGTCTGTATTTATTAGGTACAAACGGGGAAGGGTCGTGAGTGAGGTCATCATCTATAGGCTTAGTGATAGGGCATACATAATCACGTGAGTAACAAGCCAGGGGGCCACCCCGTTATGTCACCTGGGCAGAGAGGTGGGCTGTGTGCAGTAGGGGGCTGTGTACAGAATAGGGTCCACCCCCATTAGGGCACCGAGGCAAGGAGGTGGGCTATGTGCACCACACTTCTTATCTGGGGGCTGGAGACTTCAGAGGGTTTCTAATAGAAGGATACAGTAAGCCAGTGCAGTGGGAGCTGACAGACGTGTGCTCTTCTCTTAAGATATTTATGGGAGGATGATTTGAGCTGGCACAGGAGCAAGAAAAGACTGACGGGGTGTACAGCCGTCGTGACTGGTCACACCAGAGGGGCTCTTCTCCCTCGGTGACTTCCAGGATCTCAGGCCTGAGGCCGACTTTCCACAGGAACTGGATGCAAGGTGCTACAGCTCCTTTCTCAGGAGGAGAGGCTCTTGCTCCAAGCCTGCCATACAGCGTTTGCCCTTTCAGGCAGGGACGCCACCGCCTGGGTCTTTGGTCCTTGTGCTGGTCCAGCTGTTTTCCATGTGCTGCTTCTGTTCTGTGACTGCTCTAGGCATTCCTTCTCCTACAAACTACTATATGGTTATACAGAAGGATTGTATAAATCAGCATTAAATGTGTCGGTACAGCTCCGACTACAATACCTATATGATTATATAGAAAGATTATATGGAGCAAAGTATATTAGGTATAAGTACTAAGTAGGATTATATAAGCTAGATATATGTAAGCAGTAAATTATACTTCAGGCACTAATTCTATGAACTAATATATGATTATATATAAAGGATTATATAAAGGAAATAGCTGAGTAATAACTCTAGAAACCAAGGTATTCTTCAGGCACTAACTTTGCCTGGAGTTTGCACAGCTCTTCTTCCTTGGTGCCCATGTAGGGGGTTACGCACAGCCCCTCCTTTGATATGAATGTGTCTGGACACAGCCCTGAGGTGGGCATGTGCCTGGCAGGTGCAGGCTGGCAGGGAGGCCTGTGTGGTGGGGGAGGATCCTAGAGGGGGTAGTGGGGCTCAGAGGCCAGGGTCTCGTCGTGGATTTTACAGAAGGGCTTGGGTAGAGAGGGCTGGCGTCAGACTTGGCTTATAGTCCCTCTGTGAGGAGGGGGCTCTAGGGCACAGGTGGGGTGGGATGCCAGCTGTGGCCACGGCAGCAGTTCATGCAGGAGGGGCAACCTGGGCATGGCTGGCCATGGCAGGGCCTCAGTGGGACTCCAGAGCTTGTGGGATGCGGGTGGGCGTGGGCTACAAGAAGAAGAGGGGTGTCCAGAGCACCCCCAGTTCCTACGTGAGGAATTGTGTCTCCAAAGAGCCGTGGTGGCCACTGTGTGACAGCAGAGTTGAGGCTTGTAGGGGGCCCTTCACTTGCCTTGAACTCACTGGATTTAAAGATGTTTGATAAGAAGTCAGTGTATTTTGCCACATGTAATAGAAGAGAAGCATGCATCATTCACCCTGTGGTCGTCAGGCTCTGCAAGGAAGCTGCTTATCCAGTGATAAGTGGGGTCTCAGCAGGTGGAAGCACACCAGGTGCATCTCCATGGAGCTCCTAGGGACTCTGGGGTCTGCAGGGCTGATCACAGATGGACCTCGAGGAGAAAGAAGCCTGTTCTGACTCAGCTGGTATATCTGCTACGCTTGGCCAGCTGCTTGTTTGATGGGAGCTGCGTGGGAGCCAGGCGCTCTGGGCCGGTGTCCACCCTGTTCCTCATGGCCTCAGGAGGCTTCTGAGCCTGTGGCTGAGAGTGTTTGGGAAGGATTTCTTCTTCACAAGATCATCGTCTTCTGGGTTTAGAGTCACTGGGTGCTATTTTATCCACAAATTGTTTTAGCCTTACACAGTTCTGGAGAGTAAGTGCTACTCAGAGGCTGTAAATGAACTAAGACCTGTTCTCATAACTACTCTTCTTTTCCCTAAAATAAGTATACAGTTCTCAAAATTTGCAATTCTTTGATTTTGCCAGTCAAAGCTGGCTGCCTAATGTTTTTGAAGATACACTTTTATTTGTGATCTGTAACCCGTGATAATATTCAAATTAGATCAGCTACAGAGCTGAGCCATATTACTCAGAAATGCAAAGTGATTACAGGCTTATTAAAGCCTTGAACCTCTCAAAACACATAATTAAAAGGGTGGCGGTGTTAATGAGCCCCCTCTCAGTGTCCTGGGTGTGTGAGCTTGTAGCGGAGAGAAGAGGGAAACGTGGACCAGTTCATCACTCCTCAGCAAACAAGTCCAACTCAGTATTCACACTTATACGTTCATTTCAAAATCAGTGAAACAAAACAATCCATGGGTAAGCTTTGAATTACTGGTAGTAAGTATTTAAGCAATTAACATTTAAAAATTTATCATTTTAAGTGTGCTCAGAATATTTTAATAATATTATTACATAAGGTAGAAACATCCGTTCTGTACTTTCAGGTTAATAGTAAACATGCACCCCGTGCAATCCCCCTCAGGCAAAAACCCAACCCAGCCCCACCCAGCAGCACACAGTGGGCCAGAACCTTTCTGCCTTGAGGAAGGCCGGTGTTGGAGAAGCCGAGGGCATACGCTGCCCTTGCTGCCCTCGTCGGCACCTGGAGGCCTCTGTTCGCCTCACAGAGAGCAGGTGCTGTTCTCGTTGGCTGGTTTCATATTAGCAAAATTCAGAGGGAGTAAACGAAAAACAGTGAGCTAAACAAACAACATTGAAATAACCCACTTTTGCTCACTTCATAGAGTTTATTCCCTAAATACTTCAAATAATGGCCAGGTGCAGTGGCTCACACCTGTAATCCCAGAACTTTGGGAGGCCAAGGCGGGCAGACCATGAGGTCAGGAGTTTGATACCAGCCTGGCCAGCATGGCGAAACCCCATCTCTACTAAAAGTAAAAATAAAAATTAGCCAGGCGTGGTGGCATGCACCTGTCCCAGCTACTCGGGAGGCTAAGCAGGAGAACTGCCTGAACCTGGCAGGCGGAGGTTGCAGTGAGCCGAGATGGCGCCGGAGATCCAGCCTGGGTGACAGAGTGAGACTCTGTCTCAAAAAAAGAAAAAAACTTCAAATAAGGAAAATCCAAGAAAGTAAGTAGAAAGAAAATTGTCTAAACCTTAAGTAATCTGATTTTCCTGTGGGGTTGCCAATCAAGAAATTGAACTTAATTTAAATGAGGGCTGGGTGTGGTGGCTCATGCCTGTAATCCCAACACTTTGAGAAGGTGAGGCGGGAGGGTTGCTTGAGCCCAGGAGTTCAAAACCAGCTTGGGCAACGTAGGAAGCCCCTGTGTCTACACAGAATACAAAACTTACCTAGGCATGGTGGCACACACCTTGAGTCTCAGCTGCTGGCAGGGGCTGAGGCTGCAGTGAGCCAAGATTTCGTCACTGCACTCCAGCCTGGGCAACAGGGTGGAGACCTTGTCTCAAAACATGATAATGATAAAATGTGAAAACCAAGAAACATAGTACAATAAAAGATACAAGATAGAGTTTAATAGAAAATATAGATTTTTCCATCACTTCACTAGTAAATGTTTATATTCTTTCCTGTCTGTCTGCCTGTCTAGGCATCCATGATATATTTTGGGCTGCATTTTGTGAGGACATTACTAGGTATTAAATGAAAGTAGGTGCCTTCCAGAAATGCTGCTTTAGCTGTGTTTCTTACGTGGAGGCTTCTCAGAGTCCCCAGTGTACCACTGATTCATATCCACGCAGGGCGGGGTATACTGTGTAGCGGAAGTCTCTCAAATGTCTTTGGCCATAAAAAACTTTTTTCACAGAGCATCATAAAACATGGGAATTCCTCACAACACGTCTTAGGAAAGACTGGTTTACAGTGAGGTTGTAACTGGAAGGTATGAAAGCCTAAAATAGGGGTTCTTAACTGGGGGAGGTTTTGCCCCCAGGAGACTGTTCGCAATATTTGGAGATATTTGTGGTTGCCACATGGCGGGTGGGTCAACTGTTGAAGAAAGGCTGGAGGTGAACACTACCCCGCAAAGCACGGGACACCGTCATGCCTACGGACTGCCGGGTCCTGTGTCCCAGCGGTGCAGGGCTTAGACCTGGGCCTGCGTATGGCAGCAGCCTGCTTGTGTGTACGTTCTTGTATACTCAAGTGTATCTGTATTGAAGTTACCCCTGAAAGAGAAGAAAAATGAAGAAATGTGATGGTATGTTTTGGAGATAGTTATTGAATTCCCTGCTTTTTAAACTTTTTTGTTTTGTTTTGCTTTAAAGGCATTTGAAAACTTTGCTTTTAGAAAGAAATCCTATCAACATGTTACCTGTGGAGCTGGGTAAGTGATAAAACAATAAAAAGACGACTTTTAAATGCTATCTTTTGAACTTACCAGACCCTGTAATGGAAGTATCAGGCATGACAAAGGAGGCTAAGCTAAATATTTTTAAAATCCTTCCTACTTCTGGGACTAAGATAATGTAGCTCTCAAGAGCTGTTGATAGAGCCTGTACTGTTTGGATGGAAGTGTGACGTGTGAGCCTTGTGCGAGGCACAGTCACAGTGAGGGGCGCTGGTGCCAGCTCCCAGCTAAGGAAACCTAAGACCCTGCACACCCCTCTGCGGGCCCCACGTGCTTCTCCGCTGCTTCTCGCTGGCCTTCCTGGGAAGCTTTACCACTGAAATATGTTCCTAAGCCTTGTCAGGACCACTTTCTAGACCCCAGAATCTAAGCACTCAAAACCAAAGGCATAAGCTCACAGACAAATCAAACAGGTGTAGAATATCACAGAAGCAACAGTTTTATGACCCTTAAAATACCGAGCAGAGACAGTATAAATTAGTCTGACTAGTAGCCCAGGCAAAAATGTCTAAAATTCTGAAGGCATTTCTATTATGAACATGAAAAGCATTTTGGAGAACTAATTTATGAGTACTCATTAATTTATAAGTCAGTTGCTACTATGTAGACAGTATAAAAACAGATATATACACATGTATACATAGAAGCACAAACATTAAGATTTTATAGCTTTGATTTTATTTCTAGCCATGAATCAGGTAAAACTCACTAATTTAAAAGAACAGTTGAGACCACACATAGTGGCTCATGCCTGTAATCTCAGCACCTTGGGGCGCCAAGGCAGGAGGACCCCTTGAGGCCAGGAGTTTGAAACCAGTCTGGGCAACATGGTGAGGCCCCCATCTCCACAGAAAGTAAAATAAAATAAAATTAGCGAGGTGCAGTAGTGCATGCCTGTGTTCCTAGGCACTTAGAAGGCTTCAAGGCTGCGGTGAGCTCTGATTCCACCACTGCACTCCAACCTGGACAAGAGGGTGAGACCCTCTCTCTAAAAACAAAACAAAACAAAACAAAAGAACAGTTGGGTTAAATTGCAGCTTTGTAAATGGAACGAGTTATGGCTGGAACCCTTGCACAGTTTCAGAGGAAACAGAATAGCAAGTTTACATCTCAAAGCACAGAAAGACGATTGAAGCTCTTTAAAGAAGGAGTTTGGGTTCGTTTGAAGACGAAAAATGGATGACAAGATAATACCAAGTCATAGGAACTTGCCGCAGGATTTTATAAGGAAACCAGTATCATTTTAGATGGGTAGCTTCTAGTTTAGTCTCTGTTTTCCAACTGGACCACTGAGCTCAGGGCAGAGCCCATGAATGAACAGGGCCAACAAAGCGTTTGCGGTTTTTAGAGCCTAAAACTTACCTATCTGAAAAGCAGGCGTGGCTGAGAGGCAGAACACCTGAATACCCAAATTCAAAGCATCTGCCTTTCACACCAAGCCCTGGAACCCTCCGGTTGGCAGATGCCACAGGACTGGGCCCTGAAGTGCCTCCCCAGCGTTCCTCGCTCCAAGGACATTGCCCTGAGCCTGCCGAAGGACCCGGCCCCCATCAGCCGACTGCCCACCACGGGAGTCTTAGCTCTCAGTGGCCAGCGTTCCCACCGCCTCCAACTGTTCACATAATTTCCATTTTCAGTGACATTTCACATTTGTGGAGTCCTGTATTCTCTTTTTCTCTAATTAAACATGATTTTCTTCATTTGCTTGAACATATTTAAATGGCCACTCTGAAGTCTTTGTTAAACCCAACATCTGGGCCTCCTCAAAGACAGTTTCTGTTGTCCACTGACTTCCTGAGTGTAGGTCACGTTTTTGTTTTCTTTGCATGTCTTGTAGTTTTTATGTTGAAAATGAGTGTTTTAGATAATGGAGTATCATGACTTTGTATTCTGAATTTTACAGAATTGTGAAGGTTGTTTTGGCTGCTTCTGTTTGTTTGATTTTATTTATTTGCTTTTTGGTGACTATCCTGGTCTTAATTTGTGGAATCTGTCTCCTGCAGAGTTGCCTTTAAAGCAAATCTTTGACATCTGTGAATATAATTTTACCCCAAATACTGAATAGAATTATTTTTTTAAATGTGAAAGCATTTACTATTACTTGTTCCTCATTTTCATTTCAAGAACAGTATAAAAAATGCTGACAGTTGCTTTTCTCCACTGCAGGGAGTGTAGTTACACTGCAGGCCCTGAACTTGAGGCACTGCCCTCTGGAATTCTCTCCGCAGCTCATTGTGCAGAAGGGATTGGTGGCTATCCAGCACTTCCTGCAGATGTGGGCAGTAGAACACTCTCTCCCCAGAAATCCAGCTTCTCAAGGTTTGTCGGATAGTGATTTATGACAAATCACATTAACGTTGAAGTTACAGCTTTTTAAAATCAGGGCAGAACCCGTCTTCTCTTTAATAACGTCCTGAGAAATGCAGGAACCATGCGTCCTCTGTTGAATTGACATAGCGCACGCTGATCTCCAGGACAACCCAGTCATCTCTCTGTCTTTTCCCTGGTGCTGTAAATCTGGCCACAGATTTACACTGCTGTGCCCATTTATAGATCCCGTCTAGAGTGGATTTTGGTAGAAGTTTACTGTAATCAATCAAATGAATCAATTATCACCTCCAAGCCACCCACAGGCAGCTGCTTCAGGAATGACTTGCTGCTCCATTAAACAGTGATTTAAAAATAGGCACAATGAACTATTCCTTCTTTCTATCAAGGTGCAGGAAGATGGCCCCATAGACACGTTTCATCGGATCACCTTGTTGGCGGGTGCTCACTAACCTGTTCCTTTCTTTCAACATACTGACCACCCAGGTGTTTTCAGATGCTCATGATGTGTTATGGTCGTGAGTAGGCATCGTACTTAGACTTGGAAAAAGTAAAGTAAAATTGAGATAAAGGAGAATCATAATGAAGGCTCGACAAAAAAGTAAAATATTCTGAAATATTTTTAGAATATTTAAATTTTTACTATTTGTGATGTACTTTGATATTTAAGAAGAATGCATATGTTTGGAACAATTAGCCAAGATAATTATATATGTGCTGCAATTGAAATGTGTAAATAATTAGGTCTTTGTAAATAACACTTGAACTTGCACTTTGACCCAGGTGGCGTCTACTTGGAAATTGTTTTAAATGATTAGGAATCAGGAGTTGGCCCTGTGCTTGCTGAGTGTGTAGACATATTTTAACCAGGTTGTAGCAGCCTCCATTGGTTCATCGCTCTGAAGCTGCCCGACTCTGGGCACCCTTAACCCTGACACTGCCAGGACGTCATGATATGAACAGGAAGAGGAAAGTGGGCACTGGGTACCTGGCAGGAGCTGGAGGCAGGTAGCTGAGGCCATGGGGTGGCTGAGGAGAGATAGGACTGGGACCTGGAGATGGCCTAGACGGGGATGGAGGGGCAGAACCGTCAGGCACACCAGAGCTGGCATGCACGGAGCTCAGGAGACACGGACAGACCTCGCTGGAGGACCAGAATAAAAAAGGGGTAAAGTTTAGGGTTCATTCTGATTGAAGGAGACTAAAGGAATAGGAAAGCGGACGTGATGGCTTCATCCTGGATTGGATCCTGGGCCAGGAAAAATAGGATAAAGGACACTATTGGAACAGTTACCCTGGCGTGAGGAAGGCTAGCCAGTGGGTGACAGAAGTCAGTGGGACGTGCCTGCTTTTGGTGAATCGCTATGGTGATGTGTGAGTGTCTCCATCTGAGGGTGGAGGGGCAGGATGTCTGAAGTTACCTGTGAGTGTTTTAGAAAACGCTACGCCCCAGAGGGCCGGGGACAGGTGGGCTCACCGGGCCCCCCAACAGTGGCTGCTGATGGCGTGCAGGGCCCACCAACTTCTCAGCATTGTTGCTGCAACTTTTCTATAAATCTGAAATCATTTCAAAATAAAAGGTTAAAAATGTTACTAAGTAACTGGTCAAAAAAAAATATTGTCTGACTCTTTTTGATTAGGTTCTATTATGTACATTTTTAGCACTTTGCCCTTTCAGTTAACTTTAAAAAGTATTGGGCCGGGCACAGTGGCTCACACCTGTATCCCAGCACTTTTGGAGGCCGAGGCGGGTGGATCACGGGGTCAGGAGATCGAGACCATCCTGGCCAACACGGTGAAACCCTGTCTCTACTAAAAATACAGAGAATTAGCCGGGCGTGGTGGCACGTGCCTGTGGTCCCAGCTGCTCAGGAGGCTGAGGCAGGAGAATCACTTGAACCCGGGGGGCGGAACTTGCAGTGAGCCGAGATCGCGCCATCGCACGCCAGCCTGGGTCACAGAGCGACTCTGTTTCACACACACACAAAAAAGGTGTTTCTGCTGGTGTCCCATTCTTCCTGTTTGCTTGCATTCTCATGGACGTCAGTTTTGTCCCGGGCCCTAAGTCAGTGATGCACATGCGGATTGGTCAGATACACGGGTTTCTAGTCACAGCACCCCAGGGGGATTTTACAACCTCTTAGGACGTTTTGAAGCATGGTTGCCCGTTTTTTAGAACTTTTCCTTTCAAACCTAAGACCCTGAGCACGCAGCAGCCAGGGCGTGACGTCCCCGCATCTGTGTCCACGGCGACGCCCACCTCGGCTCTCACTCAGCTTCCTGAGAGGGGAGACCCCTCCCCATCTCCCCCTCGCAGGACTCTGCCTCCTCCCTCCGGATAAGAAGGCGGGCAAGGAGAGAAAACACCAAAGAGCTGGGATCCATGGCCACGCGACTCGCTGATGCCACTGACCAGGCCATGGTGAGGCCCGGGGCCGGGAAGACGACTCCCTTTTCAGTCCCCCGTGTCTCTGCTGTCTGTAAGCCTTGAGAATGTCACAAAGAATGTTGTCACTCCCAGCCGCAGCCCGGCACTGGGTCACATCCTCCAGGCCTGCACAGCCCAGACCCCTCCTGGAAGCCCCTCTGCCGACTAATGATTTACTGCCTGTCTCCTCTCCGTGAGCGCCTGCCCGCTGATTCCCACTCCTGCCCCTGTGAACTAGCAAATCACTGAAGCCAAGGGCAGTGAGGTCAGTCGTCCGGCCAGTGGACGGTGACACAGTTCTGCCTCAGTTTCCCCTGTGGAGGTACAAGCCTATAAAAAGGGGGAGAAGCTGCTTTTCAGTGAGCTCGGGGGTAAGGCACTAGCCGCCGCCGCTCCGGCCACATTCCGACCGTGCTGGGCGCGCAGGGCGAAGACTGGCCAGGCCGCGGTGGCCCCCAAGTGCCTGGGCTTCTCCCTGAAGCTGTGTTTTGAGAAAGTCATCAAAAGCATCACCAAAGAAGAAAAAAGCAGGCATAACGGCCTACACGAGTCAGAAATAAAGGTTCTCAGTGATGTGAGGGGAAGCAGAAATGTCGATTCAGTGCGGCGAGACTGGCCTGTGTGCACTTGCGAACCGTCCCTCCAACGCGCTAAGGCCCTGCGCGAGGGTCGGGTGCGCTTCTGACGATGCTGTTCCGTTCCCTGCCCATGGGGCTGCTTTGCCTGGCATGCTGCAGGGGGGTGAACCCTGTCTGGACTGACAGGGGGCGCGCGGGGGCCACGGGGGTCTGGGCATCCCACCCCCATCACCTAGGCGGTCTTCCCAGAGGAGCCGGCACTGGCTCGTGGAGGGAGTCAGAGGGGGAAGGTGTGGGCGTCTCCCGAAGCGGGGTCTTACTCTAGCAGGGGCCGCGCCGGCCGCAGAGATGACCGTCCGCAACCTCCCAGCCTGGCATTGGAGCGGTCAGCAGACCACGCGTCTCACGCAGGGGCTGCGAACGCCGGGGACCCAGAGCGCGCTGCGATGGAACAGAAGCCTGGCTTTCTCCGCCTGTAGGAAAGCCGGACCTGAGTGGTCTCGGGAAGTCCGCCGACTCCTCTGAGCCCTGGCCCAGCCAGGAGGCGATCAGGCGCTTCTGGAAGCTGCGGGGAGACTGCTGAGCGCGTGAAGGCAGATGGTCCCAGCAATCAGCTCTTACCGAGGGAACGACCTCCCGGTCTCAGGGCGGCCTTGAACAGTGAGAACGAACCACCAACGCCAAGGCGCGTTTTCAGGTAAAACCAAAAGCAACGGGGATTTTCTTGACCTTTGCGAATTTATGCAGTTATTTTAAATTATCTTTTAGAACATCAGGTCCACCTTTCCACGCTGCCACTGTTTACTGGCGGGGAGTGCTGGCCCCCGGCTGAGGGTGACGAGGACGGGCGTTTAGAGGCTGAGCTGGCCAGGGCTGAGGACGCGCTCAGGGAGAAGAAACACGGGGACAGTAAGATCTGTGGGCTGTGCTGTCTCCAGAGAGAGCTTTGAGGACGTCCATGTTTAAAGTGGAAAGGCGGGGCAGAGGGGAAGGGAGAACGAAAAGTAAAAAGTCAAAGTGGGGGCAGGCAGTGGTCACATTCTTGTGTGAATCGCAGCTGTCTGTGGGAAAGGAAGGGAGCGCGTGAAATCACAGCCGTCTGGGGGAAAGGAAGGGAGCGCGTGAAATCACAGCTGTCTGTGGGAAAGGAAGGGAGCGCGTGAA
>PVKP010018735.1:0-43754 GCA_004027715.1 Plecturocebus donacophilus | reverse complement strand
TCTTCCTCTTTCTTTCTCTCTTTCATTCTTTTTTTTTCTTTCTTTTTCTTTTTCTTTCTCTCTCCTTTTCTCTCTTTTTCTAAAATCTCTTCCTCTTTCTTTCTCTCTTTCATTCTTTTTATTCTAAAAAAAAAAAAAGAATGTGCATGTAAAAGAAAAAGAGCATAATATTTTAAGCTGTGACTTCTGGAAGACGTAAAATATGGAGAAGGGAAAACTCTATTTTCTGCTCTTAAGAGGAAGATTTCTCAGTGTAATTTATAGATGACTTGCAGCAAACTCATCTATGTTAAAAATACAGATGCTTGACAATTTGCAATTGCAAAAATATGGAACCAGCCCAAATGCCCATCAATCAAGTAGTGGATAAAATGTGGTATACACACACACACACAGACACACACACACACACACACACACACACACACCATGGGAAAAAAAAAAATAAAAATAAAAAATAAAAATAAAATAAAATGAAATAAGGTCTAGTGTTTGGTGGTACTACAGTGACTATAGTCAACAATAATTTATTGCATATTTAACAATAACTAGAAAGGTAGATTTGGAATATTTCCAACACAAAAAAATGATAAATGCTTGAGGTGATGGATAGCCTAATTACCCATTGCTTATATCAGAATATCTCATGTATCCCATAAATGTGTACTACTATTATGTGTCTATAAAAATTTAAAATAGGCTAGGCATGGTGGCTCATGCCTATAATCCTAGAACTTTGAATGGTTGAGGCAAGGGGATCACATAAGGTCAGAAGTTCAAGAACAGCCTGGGTAACATAGTGAGATGCCGTCTCTACAAAACAAAAAAATCAAAGAAACTTAACCAGATGTGGCACACATCTGTAGTCCTAGCTACTTGGGAGGTTGAGGTGGAAGGATCACCTGAGCCCAGGAGTTTGAGGCTGCAGTGAGTTATGATTGCACGACTGTACTCCAGCTGGGTGACAGAGCAAAACCTTGTCAAAAAAAAAATTAAAACAGGGCCAGGCGCGGTGGCTCACGCCTGTAATCCCAGCACTCTGGGAGGCCAAGGCAGGCGGATCACCTGAGGTCAGGAGTTCAAGACCAGCCTGACCAACATGGTGAAATCCCATCTTAAAAAAAAAAAAAAGAAAAAAAAATTAAAACAAAAAAAATCCAAAAAACCTAAAACCTGAGTGACTCAATCTACTTGGATATCTGTCTTGGCTTGTTTTAACAGACGGATGATAGTAGAGACAAGGAGTCCTTCACAGTGGCTTCCAGTATCAGTTAGCCAGGTGACTTAATGGGAGAAGGTCCCTGGTTTCCATATTTCTTTTGACACTTGCTAAGATCAGCAAATAGCTTTATTTGGAAAATAATTCTCCCTTTTGCTTTTCCCTCCCTTTCTTACTCTGATGGCTTTCATCTTCATCCTCTTCATCTCGGTACTGAATGGGACCTTCTGAATCAGAGTCGCTTTCCTTCTCTTCTTCCTCCTGTAGACACCGCGGTAGTTTTGGAATGACTGAGGTAGATGTCATGTCTTCATTGAATGTGGATGGACAGGTTTGCTCCTCCTCTTCTTCATCGTCTGGACTAACAAATTAACATAATTATATTTTCTTTTTTAGAAACAAAGAGGATAACTGACTTTTAAGACAAAAGACTCAAATAAAGGCTGGGAGTGGTGACTCACGCCTGTAATCCCAGCACTCTGAGAGGCCGAGGTAGGTGGATTCACCCGAGGTCAGTTTGAGACCAGCCTGATCAACATGGTAAAAGCCTGTCTCTACTAAAAATATAAAAATTAGCCAGGAGTGGTGGTGAGCGCCTATAATCCCAGCTACTTGGGAGGCTGAGGCAGGAGAATTGCTTGAACACAGGAGGCAGAGGTGAGCTGAGATTGCACCACTGCACTCCAGCCTGGGTAACAAGAGTGAGACTCTTTGTCTCAACAACAACAAAAAGACATAGGACTGAAATAACTATAAAAAAATCCAGGAATAAAGTAACTTATAATTCTCTCCCTTACCTTTAACAATCTTGTTAAGACACTTTTTAGCAGGTTATTAATCTAAGGGTTCCAATTCCAGCTTTACAGCTTATTAGGCACTGGTGCTTTCCAGAACCTGTCTAATGTCATTCTCACAAGCCTACAGAGTAGATATTATTCCCATATAGAGATGATATAACTAAGAGTAGAAAGCTTAAGTAACTTAACACTACTATAAGCTAAGAGTGGTAGTGCTGGAATTTGAACCTAGGGCTATCTCACTCCAAGGTGAATGCTCTTAAGCACCACGTTATACGATGCCTTCCTTGCAGTATATAAAGATAGTAGTTGTAATGTTTCATGTAAACAATTTTGTAAATGTTGCATCATTACAAAAATCTCCATGAAAAAAAAAATGAAGTCACAAGAGTAAAAAGTCCAAATTTGGCCAGGCACAGTGGCTCACACCCATGATCCTGAATGTTTGAGCCCAGGAGTTCAGGACCAGCCTGGGAAACATGGTGAAACCCTGTCTCTAACAAAAAATACAAAAATTAGCCAAGTGTGATGGCATGCGCCTGTAGTCACAGTTACTCAGGAGGCTAAGGTGGGAGAATTGCTTGAGCCCAGGAGGTGGAGGCTGCAGTGGGTTAACACTGCACCACTGCACTCCAGCCTGGGTGAGAGTGAGAACCTGTCTCAAAAAAATAAACAAATAAGCCGGGTGTGGTGGTTCACGTCTGTAATCCTAGCACTTTGGGAGGCCGAGGCAGGCAGATCACGAGGTCAGGAGTTTGGGACCATCCTGGCCAACATAGTGAAACTCCGTCTCTCTTAAAAATACAAAAAATTATCCGGGTGCAGTGGCAGACGTCTGTAGTCCCAGCTATTTAGGAGGCTGAGGCAGGAGAATCACTTGAACCCGGGAGGTGGAGGCTGCAATGAACTGAGATCGCGCCATTGCACTCCAGCCAGGGTGATAGTACGAGACATCATATCAAAAATAAAATAAAATAAAGTTGTAAAATAAGATTAAAAAAAAAGTCCAAACTCTTTTGGCAGAGCATTCTTTGTACTTTAAATTTATTCACACTGTCAGGCACGGTGGCTTATGCCTGTAATCCCAACACTTTGGGAGGCTGAGGTGGGTGGATCACCTGAGGTCAAGAGTATGAGACCAGCTTGCCCAACATGGTGAAACCCCATCTCCACTAAAAATATAAAAATCAGCCAGGTATGGTGGCACGTGCCTATAATCCCAGCTACTTGGGAGGCTGAGGCAAGAGAATCACTTGAACCTTGGCGGCAGAGGTTGTAGTGAGCCAAGATCGTGCCATTGCATTCCAGCCTGGGCAATAGAGGGAAACTCCATCTCAAAAAAAATAAAATTTATCCACATTTTGTTTTCTTTTTTTTTTGAGACGGAGTCACAGTCTGTTGCCCAGGCTGGAGTACAGTGGCACAATCTTGGCTCATGGCAACCTCTGCCTCCCAGGTTAAAGCAATCCTCAGCCTCCCAAGTAGCTGGATTACAGGTATGCGCCACCACACCCAGCTAATTTTTGTTTGTTTATTTATTCATGGAGGTGGAATTTTGTTCTTGTTAGCCAGTCTGGAGTGCAATGGTGCGATCTCGGCTCACTGCAACCTCTGCCTCCCAGGTTCAAGCAATTATCCTGCCTCAGCCTCTTGAGTAGCTGGGATTACAGGCATATGCCACTGTGCCAAGCTAATTTTGTACTTTTAGTAGAGATGGGTTTCTTCATGTTGGTCAGGGTGGTTTCATACTCCTGACCTCAGGTGATCCACCCACCTCAGCCCCCCAAAGTGTTGGGATTACAGGCGTAGATGGGGTTTCTCCATGTTGGTCAGGCTGGTCTCATACTCTCGACCTCAAGATGATCCACCCACCTCAGCCTCCCAAGTGTTGGGATTACAGGCATGAGCAACACCTGGCTAATTTTTGTATTTTTATAGAGACAGGGTTTCACTATGTTGGCCAGGCTGTTTCTGAACTCCTGACCTCATCTTGGCCTCCCAAAGTGCTGGGATTACAGGTGTGGGTCACCATGTGTGGCCCACATTTTCTTTTTATAAGTAATTTTTTTCTAAGCAGGGCTATCTAGAGTAAAGGAGAAACAAGAGGCAAGCTTTAGAGGCACTTACACTTTCAGCATTTCAATAGTGATGGGAAGAGACCTGGTCCGACCCAGCGTACTGCTGTCCTCAGAAAAGCTGTCACTGTTTTCAAAGAGCAATGAATGAGCTCTGTGAGAGCCCTCCAGAGGAGGAGTCATGGGAAGTGGGCTAGTGAGGGCCTGCTGGATTCGAATATGCAGTGGGAGTGGAGGCAGCCTGGAGGGTATATGGGGCTCCCCAAAGTTTTGGTCCAGTATCCTCTTAGGGACTTCCTTTCTCTGATCTTCCTGCTGGAGAATCTCCTGGGGTAGATCTAAAGATGGTGGAAACTCAATTTCTGGCACAACTTGAAAAGTCGCAGCGGGGAACGGAGGGGAGCGCGGAGGCTCTGGAGGTATATGAGTAGGCAATGGTGGGGACGGAGAGCGAGGTGGGATCACTGGCAGCAGTTCAGAGCCCACAGAATACGTGCTTTTCTCTCTTTGATCACTTGGTGTTTTTGTGGTGATGGCAGCAGCAGACTCCAAGGTGGGTACTGAGGTCAATGGAATGCCTCTCTTGGGTGGTAATGGTGGGGACGGTTTTGATAACATTGTACCACTGTTTATTGCTTGGGACAGTTCAGCTGGAAAAGAGAGAGCAACACATCAATTTCACGTGACTTTCCAATGCTTTGGGGGACCAGCCCAGGGCCTAGAATTAACATTGAGTTCAGTTTTAATCTTTCTAGCAAGTTACATAATTTCATAGTTTTGCCATTCCCTACGTATTTTTACCCTAAAACAAAATTTCTATTTATTCAAATAAATGTATAGAGGTGTAGGAAGACTGATGAGTAGCTTACTTTATTGCTATGGCAACAGATATGACAATTTTTTTTTTATTGAGACAGGGTCTCACTCTCTCATTCAGATTGGAGTGCAGTGGTGCAATCTTGGCTCACCACAACCTCCACCTCCCAGGCTCAAGCGATTCTCCTGTCTCAGCTTCTCAAGTAGCTGAGATTATAGGACCACGCCACTACAGCCTGGCTAATTTTTGTATTTTTCATAGAGATGGGGTTTCATCATGTTGGCCAGGCTGGTCTTGAACTCCTGACCTCAAATGATTCACCTACCTTGGCCTCCCAAAGTGTAGGGATTACAGGTGTGAGCCACTGTGCCCGGATGACAACTTTTTATAACTTGATCTTGGTGTAGTTAATATGAATAGAGACAAAAAAATCTGATAAAAAGTTATTTTGTGGCCAGGCACAGTGGCTCACGCCTATAATTCCAACACTTTGGGAGGCTGAGACGGGCATATTACTTGAGGTCAGGAGTTCAAGACCAAACTGGCCAACATGGTGAAACCCCATCTCTACTAAAACAAAAATAAAAAACAACAACAGGCCGGGTGCGGTAGCTCACGCCTGTAATTCTAGCACTTTGGGAGGCCGAGGTGGGTGGATCACCTGAGGTCAGGAGTTCAAGACCAGCCTGGCCATCATGGTGAAACCCCATCTTTAAAAAACAACAACAACAACAACAAACAACAACAACAACAACAACAACAAAAACCCAGAATTAGCCAGATGTGGTGGCAGGTGCCTGTAATCCCAGCTACTCAGGAGAGGTTGAGGCACGAGAATCTCTTGAACCTTGGTGGCAGAGGTTGCAGTGAGCCAAGACCATGCCACTGCACTCCAGCCTGGACAGCGAAAGACTGACAAAAAAAAAAAAGTTATTTTGTATAACCGTACTCCATTAAAAAATTTAAACATTCAGATAGCATAAAAAATAAATAGTAGTGGGTATTGCCAGATATCTCAGCTCTGTGTTATAAAACTATCAATTCTGACATCTTGAATTTTTATAGCAATTGCAAAGGCCTTTGAAGAAATCAAAAGTGTTTTCTGTCCTTGAAGTCATATTCTCTTTATACCACCTGGAGTGACAGGGGAAACATGATAGCATCTTTACCATTTTCCAGAAGGAAAAAGTAAGGCCACAGAAGTTAGGTGACTTTGGCCAAGATCATACTACAAGCTGGCATGGACTCAGCTAGCATCCAGGTCTCTCACTATTTGACTGCCTCCTACTGTCTCTAATATTTATTAGTATGCACACCTCTTCCCTTTGCACCTCACCTTACCATGTCTACTCTCCACTAAATGATGGGCTCCTTGATGGCAGGGCAACCTTGCCTCTATCAACATATCCACAGAGATGTGCACAGTACCTGGCAGCTAGTGGACCCTCAATATGTTTATTAGATGAGAATCCCTCACCCTGTATCATGATAATATATATTCCTATGGTTTCACCAAAGCCCACAATGACTCAGCAAAGTCCCTTTGGAGGGCTCCATATGACCTATAAGAAGTGGATCATCAGATCACACAGAAACAAAACTTCCAAAATAATTATAGTAGTTCTTTAAATCACCAATCTCTAACCTTCTACCCAAACCCTTTATTTTCATCCCACTCAGTATTCTCAAATGGTCTCAAAAACTTCCCTGAAATAAAACTGTATTTGTCCTAAATCCCAATATATTGGACATATTCAAAGTAAAAGGCTAGCTAATTTTATAATTCTTTTTTTTTTTTCTTTTGTGACAAGGGCTCCCTCTGTTGCCCAGGCTGGAGTGCAGCGGTATGAACAATAGCTCACTGCAGCCTTGATCTTCTGGGTTCAAGTGATCCTCCTGCCTCAGCTTCCCAAGCAGGTAGGACGACAGGTCCATGCCACCACGCCTAGCTAATATATATTTTTATTTTTAGTAGAGATAAGGTCTCGTTATGCTGCCCAGGCTGGTCTTGAGCTCCTGGGCTCTAGTGATACTTCCACCTCAGCTTCCCAAAGTGCTGGGAAAATGGATGTGAGACACCACACCCGGCCTCTTTTCTTTTTAAATTTATTTATTTATTTATTTATTTATTTTTTTGAGATGGAGTCTTGCTCTGTCACACAGGCTGGAGTGCAGTGGTGCAATCTCAGCTCACTGCAACCTCTGCCTCCCAGGTTCAAGAGATTCTTCAGCCTCCCAAGTAGCTGGGACTACAGGTGTGTGCCACCATGCCTGGCTAATATTTGTATTTTTAGTAGAGACAGGGTTTCACCATGTTGGCCAGGCTGGTCTTTAAAGCCTGACCTCAGGTGATCCACCTGCCCTGGGCTCCCTAAGTGCTGGGATTATGGGCATGAACCACCATGCTCAGCCAATTTATTTTTATTTTTAAATTAAGTTAAACTTATTTATTTTAGACAGAGTCTCACTGTGTTGCTGGAATGCAGTGGCACAGTCACGGCTCACTGCAGTTTTGACTTCCCTGGGCTCAGGCGATTCTCCCACCTCAGCCTCCCAAGTAGCTGGGACCATAGGCATGTGTCACCAGGCTTGGCTAATTTTTTAGGGGTATTTTTTGTAGAGATGGGTTTCTCCAGGTTGCCTAGGCTGGTCTCAAACTCCTGGGCTCAAGTCTACCTATCTCAGCCTCCCAAAGTGCTGGTACTACAGGTGTGAGTCACTGTGCCTAGCCTTTTTTTTTTTTAGAGACAGTATGTCGCTCTGTTACCCTGGAGTGCAGTGGCGCAATCATAACTCACTGGGAGCCTTGAACTCCTGTGCTTACGCAATCCTCTTACCTCAATCTCCCGAGTAGCTAGAATTACAGGCACATGTCACCATACTCAGCTAATTAAAAAAAAAAAAAATTTGTTTTTGAGATGGAGTTTCACTACTGTTGCCCAGGGTGGAGTTAAATGGTACAATCTTGGCTCACCACAGCCTCAGCCTCCCAAGTTCGATTTTCTTACCTCAGCTTCTTGAGCAGCTGGGATTACAGGCATGCACTACCATGCCTGGCTAATTTTTTGCCATGTTGGTCAGGCTGGTCTCAAATTCCCAATTTCAGGTGATCCACCCACTTCAGCCTCCCAAAATGCTGGGATTATAGGTGTGAGCCATTGCGTCTGGCTAATTTTTAAATTTTTTATAGAGATGGGGGTCTTGCTACATTGCTCAGGTTGGTCTTGAACTCCTGGCCTCAAGTGATCTTCCTACCTCAGTCTCCCTAAATGCTGAAGTTATAGGCATAAACCACTGTGCCTGGCCTAATTTTGTAATGTTTTAACGTCACTCATCATAAGTAAATTTTTTCTTTGTTTGTTTTTTTGAGACAGAGTCTCACTCTGTTGCCTAGGTTGGAGTACAGTGGTGTAATTTTGGCTCACTGCAGCCTCCACATCCCAGGTTCAAGTGATTCTCCTGCCTCAGCCTCCCGAGTAGCTGGGATTACAGGCATGCACCATCATATCCAGATAATTTTTTGCGTTTTTAGTAGAGACAGGTTTTCGCCATGTTTCCCAGGCTGGTCTCCTACTCTAGGCCTCAAGCGATCTGCCCACCTCGGCCTCCCAAAGTGCTAGGATTACAGGTGTGAGCCACCATGCCTGGCCCCATAACTAAACTTTGAAAAGGGGTTTCTAGAAAAACACTGCATACACACAAAAAAAAGGTTCTAAAAATGTGAATTTTAGTAACAGTGAAATAGATATGGGTAGATTGGATTTTTGCTGATTCTCTACAAATAGCGGTTAGCTATTCTATCTACAACAAAACTCATTCCTGGTGAGACCATAAATTAATAGTTTTACTTTTGAATTAATAAGAAATTACATTTGGTAATTTAAGGAAGGCATATACATTAAGCAAGTAAATTCTGGTACATATACCCTGACAACAGCATCTGGCTGCAGTTCTGTGGAAAAATTCCAGAGTGTTCCTGGGATGGGTAACAATTATCTTTTACCTGTTCAGCTACTGCTGGTGGTCTTTCCTTAGTCCTAATACTCCATATGTTATGCCTATGAGAAGACAGTAGTACTTCTGAAGCAATGGTTTCCAAACTTTTAGATTTCAGTGACCAAAACAATAAAAAAAAACTTGATCAACCTCAGATTGTTTTTTTTTTCTAGTTTTTTTTTGAGGTTGTCATTTTCCAAGATTTACAAATAAGGCTTGATATTAAGTAAAGCATTTATGATCATAATCCTTTTGTGAAAGAAATGGCACTTCAACACCAAAGGATTAGGAAGGTTATCATTTCAGAATAAAGGAGAGTCCTTTAAATCTATTTAGCTCTAACAAATGCTCTGTGAATTGTCCTATTTTTCTTCTTCTGCTGAAGACCCCCCCATGGACTAATACTGATTCCTCAGTCACAAGGTCTGTTGTTTTGGGCTATTGACCTCAAGCCAAGAATGGGCTCTGTAGTTTAGTCCAGGGTATCATACACAAAGTATCACTTTACATGTTGCCTTAACTTGAAAAGAGTGGTGTGCCACTGGTCTAGAGCAGAGGCCCTCAATGTGTGCTCCCTGGACAGCAGCATCAGTGTCATCTGGGGAACCTATTAGAAAGGCAAATTCTCAAGCCCATCCCGGACTTATTAAAATTAGAAACTCTAGGGGTAGTGTCCAGCAGTCTGTTATCATAAGCCTTCCAGGTGATCCTGATGAGAACACCAGTTTGAGAACACTACTGTAGGTAACAGAGATCTGGACCTGAGGGTTGAAGAACCTATTTCTATCTTTCACTAAGTACAACTTTTTTTTTTTTTTTGAGATAGAGTTTTGCTCTTTTTGCCCAGGCTGGAGTGCGATGGTGTAATCTCGGCTCACTGCAACCTCTTCCTACTGGGTTCAAGTGATTCTCCTGCCTCAGCCTCCTAAATAGCTGGGATTACAGGTGCCCACCACCACACCTGGCTAATTTTTGTATTTTTCGTGGAGATGGGGTTTGACCATGTTGGCCAGGTTGGTCTCGAACTCCTGACCTCAGATGATCCACCCACCTCAGCCTCCTAAACTGCTGGGATTATAGATGTGAGCCACAGCGCCCAGCCTACAACCTTAAATGAGTCACAATGTCTTCATGCTCTAATTGCCCTACCTGTAGAACAGATAAAATCGGTTTCCTGCAGCACAAGGTAGTTTTGGAAAATAAGTATGTGAAAGTTCCCCAAGTTCCTCATAGATAAGTCAACATGACACTATCCATCCAAAGTGGTGATAATAACAACTTCATCCTGTTTTCATCAAGCTACTCCAATCTGTCATATTCATAAAATATTCTAAGCCTGTTTTTCAAGGTTTGAATCACTCCACCCAACTTGGTGATATTAAATATTTAATAAGTGTATTTTTTATTCATTCAATCCTGAATAAGAACTTTAAGCAGTACTAAGCCTACTATCATTTTTCCTGAAAAACTATATTTTTATTACCTTTGAAGCACTCATTAGCTTTTCTCTCCCTTTCTTGAAAATTCTTCTAAGAAATTGTGCATTTATGTAAAGAAAGTATCCTTAAATAGAACTTTGGGTAAATGCAAAAAATTTACTAAACCCATACAAATTTACCGATCATCTTCCCTGATTTCTCTACTACCACTTATTTTAATATAAGAGTAGCGTTCTTAACTCTCCCAAGATAAAACATGATTTTATCAGAACAATTTAAGTAGTACCTTCTGCAGTTCCCTATGAAGATAACTATTCAGAAGATAACTAAACTGAATTCCAAGTTTCACTGGCATCTACAGAATTATCCTTTTATCTACTAGACTCATTTATGCTTATGGAGGGCATATGTAGTTTTAAGTAGATTAAAAAATTTTCATTTCAAAAGTTTGCCTTGTCTCTTATAAGCTAAGACATTACACTAATTTTTCAGCAAGTGCCACAGATAACTCCATGCAGGTGAAATTTGTTATGCCTTCATATATCCAGTCCAACTATATATGAAGACATATATATATATATATATGTCTTCATGATGGACATGGACTGGATATATGAAGACATATATATTTATATTTATATATATTTAAGTTTGGGGGGTTTTTAATCTATTTTTCTAAAACAATGATTCCAAAACACTATACATATATATACGGAGTTTCACTCTGCCTTGCCCAGGCTGGAGTAGTGTCGTGTTCTTGGCTCACCGCAACCTCTGCCTCCCGGAAGTTGGCCAGGCTAGTCTTTAACTCCTAACCTCAGGTGATCCACCTGCCTTCACCTCCCAAAGTGCTGGGATTACAGGCATGAGCCAACATGCCTGGCCTACTTTTTTTAACCTAAGACTTTTCTCTATGTTGAGGTCATTCAAAGGGAGAAGATATGGACAATTCTCACAGACCAAATCAATATTGTACCAGTTATCCAATAAACCATCCAACATCAAACCAAACCCAAAACACTAGAAGCCTAAAGACTTACTTACCAATGACAGGGTTGCTATTTCTGTGAGCTGGTTTAGGGGGAGGGATAGGGGGCTGCTTGGCAGGGATGGTATGAGTGAGGCTTGGGGTAGCAGTAGTGTTAGTGCTGGCAGGAGCAGCAGGCAGAGTCCTTGGTGCTGGGGAAGGGGTGGCAGAGAGATTAACAGTCTTTGCGAGGCTCATGGCAGCAGTGGTGGCAGCGGGTGCTGTGGTGATGGAGGTGGAGATGATGAACCTTGCCGTGCTGCCAGAGGAAGTGGAATCCTTTGCTTGCCCTTCATTTGCTTCATGAGAAGAGGACAAGGGTCTTTTGGGAGGAAGTAAAGGCTGTTTGGGTACATTCTCAGGAATAGACTCTGCTTCAGAATTAGGCTGGCTTCCAGTTGAGCCTGTGTAATAACATATATAAAAAGGGAAGAGAGAGTAACAAGAGACTGAAAAAGCTAACACATCTATGAATTTATGGTCAATTCCATCAATTATTTAATGTATAGATTAGATTACAGGTTACAGTTCTCAATGCCTCCCAATCTCCCCATACTTAAAAAAATGTCAGTAAAAAAGACTCAGCAAGAGATGCTCATTGTGGTAGTGATTCTTCATACAAGAGCCAGGCTGCTGGAGGAGAGGCACAACAAAATTCCTTGGGTGAAAGGAGTGGAATGTATAGCTGGAAAAAATCCTATAGGTATGTCATACTTGACATCCTCTTCCCTTCTTGAGAATCACAAATTTAGGTATTTTGTGAATAAAAGGGGGGAGGGGGAGGAAATTCCTCTTGAAGTTGCTAAAGTATTGCTAAAGGAGAATGTAATTCTCTCTGGATTTTACTTTTCCCTGTTCTCTTGCAAACCCCTTATGTAAAGGAGAATAACTGGTCCATGGTTCTTAAACTAAAAAATCCAGTTTCTTACCTAGTCGTTTCTTCAAGTCTTCTTCTGGAATAGGTTTCCTAAGACTTGCTAATTTTACTGGCTCTTCCTCTACTTGGACTGGACTAGATGATTTGGCACTCCCTATGGGGCTGGTATGGCCATTCTTTAATATGGCATGGCCTGGCTTTCCTGGATCCTCATCACCTGCGAGGTGAAAGAAGAGTACAAAGTGACAAAATTGGCATGAACAGATAGAGAGAAGAGTTAGTAAATTTTTCTTTTTCTTTTTTTTTAAAGACGGGGTTTCACCATGTTGGTCAGGCTGGTCTTGAACTCCGGACCTCAGGTGATCCGCCCACCTTGGCCTCCAAAGTGCTTCGATTACAGGCGTGAGCCACCACGTCTGGCCCAGTTAGTAAATTTTTCTTTCTCTCTCTCTTTTTTAAATTGAGACAGGGTCTTGCTATATTGCCCACGCTGGTCTTGAACTCCTGGGCTCAAGCAATCTGCCCACCTTAGCATCCCAAAGTACTAGGATGAATGGCATGAACCACTGTGCCTGGCCAGAGTTGGTGATTTGAGACAGAGTCTCACAGACCAGGCTGGAGTGCAGTGGCATGATCTTGGCTCATTGCAGCCTCTGCCTCCCAGGCTCAAGTGATCCTCCTGCCTCAGCCTCCTAAGTAGCTGGGAGCCATCACACCCACCTAATTTTTTGTATTTTTGAGAGAAATGGGGTCTCACTATGTTGCCTAGGCTGGTCTCAAACTCCTGAGTTCAAGCAAGCCACCCATCTTGGCCTCCAAAAGTGCTGAGATTATAGTCATGAGCCACAGCGCATGGCCCAGAGTTGGTGATTTCTAACCTTCCTTACCTTCTTTCCCCTATCTTCCTGTTTTAGTTTATTATTGAGATCTAGGGCCGGGCGAGGTGGCTCACGCCTGTAATCCCAGCACTCTGGGAGGCCGAGGTGGGCGGATCACCTGAGGTCAGGAGTTCAAGACTAACCTGACCAACATGGTGAAACCCCATCTTTAAAAAAAAAAAAAAGAGAGATCTAGATTACCTGGATGCTTAAACAGAAATAAGTAATTTCTTTTTCCAATACATGTTAGATAGCCTATTATGTGCCAAGTATGTTGTTATATGAATAAGACAAATAAAGGCCAGGTGCAGTGGCTCATTCCTGTAATCTCAGCACTTTGGGAGGTCAAGCCAGGGAGATCACCTGAGGTCTGGAGTTCGAGACCAGCCTGGCCAACATGGTGAAAACTCATCTCTACTAAAAAAATAAAAATTAGCCAAGTGTGGTGGCAGGTGCCTGTAATTCCAGCTACTTGGGAGGCTGAGGCAGGAGAATTGTTTGAACCCAGGAGGCAGAGGTTGCAGTAAGCTGAGACAGCGTCACTGCACTCCAGCCTGGGCAACAGGGCAAAAACTCCATCTCAAAAACAAAACAAAACAAAACAAAGGGCAAACTGATTACATATAAATAACTACAATGTTAAATGTCCAGAGCTCTAATGAGTGAAGTGCTGTGGTAGGAATGAAGAAGAAATCATTCTCCTGGGGTGAGAATAGAGTTAGGAAGCATCACAGAAACGATCTGAGCTGGAGTTCAGATGGTCTTGCTATGTTACCAGGCTGGCCTTGAACTCCTGGGCTCAAGCAATCCTCCTTCCTCAGCCTCCCTAGTAGATGGGACTATGGCACACACCACCATGCCTTGCTTTGAACTGGATCTTGAAGGAGTAGGAGCCCATCACACTGAATAAAGATAGTCTGTTTGGAAGAAGGAATAGCATGTATAAAGGTGTGAAGTTATTCAACATGTTTGGGGCACTGGCGACTAGTTTGGTCTGGCAGGAGAATAGATCCACCTAAAAAATGGTTATAGGGAGCCGGGTATGGTGGCTCACACCTGTAATCCCAGCACTTTGGGAGGCTGAGGTGGGTGGATCACTTGAGGTTAGGGGTTCGAGACCAGTCTGGCCAACATGGTGAAACCCCATCTCTACTAACAAGACCAAAGTTGGCTGGGTGTGGTGGCAGGTGCCTGTAATCCCAGCTACTTGGGAGGCTGAGCCATGAGAATTGCTTAAATCTGGGAGGCAGAAGTTGCAGCAAGCCAGGATCGTACCACTGCACTCAAGCCTGGGCAAAAGAACAAGACTCTATTTCAGGAGGAATAAAAAAAAGAAAGAAAAAAAAAAGAAAAAAAAGACACACAACAAAGTTGAGGATGTACACACAGGAAAGGAATGTTTGCCCCAAGGAAGGAAGGGTGAACGTTATTTTTTTAATGGCCACCCTCCAACCCAAAAACATCAATACAAAAGAAAGAAAGAAAATTCAAATACCTAGTCAGACCCAATCAAAGACCAAGTGCACAGAGACAAGCATATGCTATTCATTTGTAAACTTACCCTGCTCAGGGTCTTCCAACAGAACCCCTCTTTTAACCAGCTCTTCTCTTGGTTTTCGCATAGATATTTTCCGTTCTAAAACTAACATTAAGTTGGAAAATGGCACTCAGAAATGTGACAGTTGAAAGTCAACCTTGCACTTAGAATTCTAATTCCACAGGTAAAAGAATAAAGTGGTCTAAGTTTATATTCTCAGGAAACTTAGCAGACTAACTTCAAATTAAAAATCTTAAATTTCTTTTATAACCTGTGCTATTAGGAAAGCATCATTTTCAAAAAACTAGACTTACATAATTGTAGCTTAATAGAATATTTCATTAGTAAGTAATTTATGGATGAACTTTGTGTGGATGGGCAGAGTAGAAAAAAAATAAGTGGCCGGGAGCAGTGGCTCACGCCTGTATTTCCAGCACTTTGGGAAGCCGAGGCAGGTGAATCACAAAGAGATCGAGACCATTCTGGCCAACATGGTGAAACCCTGTCTCTACTAAAAATACAAAAAAAAAAAAAATTAGCCGGGCGTGGTGGCATGCACCTGTGGTCCCAACTACTAGGGAGGCTGAGGCGGAAGAATCGCTTGAACCCAGGAGGTGGAGGTTGCAGTGAGCTGAGATTTCGCCATTGCACTCCAGCCTGATGACAGAGCAAGACTCCATCTCAAAAAAAAAAAAAAAAGAAAAGAAAGAAAAAAATAAGCATTTTATTTACTTATATATTAATTCATTCAGTCATTTTCTTCACCAAGTCCTGATGGAAAGAAGCATATTAGAATTGCTATAGTTCAAGAACTCCATTCATCACTTAATAGATACTTATATCCCATCAAAACACAAACCAGAGAATGAGAGTATACAATGTAAGGTTTAGTAAATGATCATTTTGATGTTTAATTCTAAAAGATTAAATTCTGGCCAGGTGCAGTGGCTCACGCTTATAATCCTGGCACTTTGGGAGGCTGAGGTGGGAGGATCGCTTGAGCCCAGGTGTTCAAGACCAGCCTGGGAAACATGGGAGTACCCTGTCACAAAAAATTTAAAAATTAAATAGGCACAACAGCTCATGCTTGTAGTTCCAGCTACTCAGCAGGCTGAGGCAGGAGGACTGCATGAGTCCAGGATGTCGAATCTGCAGTGAGTTGTGATTGCGCCACTGTACTTCAGCTTGGGCAATAGAGTGAGATGCTGTCTCACCGAAAAAAAAAGAAAGAAAGAAAGAAAGAAAGAAAGAAAAGATTAAACACCCTCTTCAAATAGAGGACTACAGAAACTTGGGAAGATAAGGAAAAATTAGATACTTCTAACATAAAGAACTCTAACTCAGAACACACATTTAAACTTTAATATCTTACCTTCTGAAGTCTCTTTAAATTTATCACTACTTTTTTTTTTCCTCCACTTCCAGGGTTTGAAGATCTTGCCAAAGCCTGAGAACTTGCTCTTCCTTTTGGTAGGCGGTGTTGTGTCTCCTGCTTCCACACTGTCCATGACCATGCCTGGCTCTATAGCGGGCTGGTCTGCTTCCTCTGTTACATGAAGAAAAGAGAGGGAAGGAAGCAAATTTATTATTTCAGCATAATCTCTAAAATGTCCCTTCCCCTCTCTTCCTGTGGCAGTTGGAAAGGATGGGAGCAATGATAAACAATCATGCAGACAGGGAGACTCTTGGACATCACATGGACACCAAACATCAAAATCCGTAACAGATAAATTACTAAGGAGGAAAAGGAACCAAACCAAGCTGACATAATTTTGGGACAAAATCTGGTGAAATGATCAGAGCCAGCTCAAAATCTTTTAAAGGCACATGTATACAAAACGTGGATATCTTACCAAATGCATGAGATCTTGCCTTACTGAAGCAGGAAATTCCACCATTAGTGAGTGAGTCATTTTCTCTATTAAATGTTGCCCTTTCCCTGCCCTTTTCAGGATATAAATAGTTCAGGGAGAGGTTACACATTAATTGTTAATACCTTACTTATGTCTGCTCATCAAATTATTTTCTCCCTTCACAAAAAGGATCCTAGGTACCGGAAGGTGCTAAGGGTGGGGGGCAGAAGCATTAGAAAGAGGATGCATTAAATTGGAGGGAAATGTTTTCAAAAAGTAGAGGTGAGATTACAATTTGTCTACCATAGTAGTGCTTTAGAGACAATCACAAGCTGGGCACAGTGGCTTATTCCTGTAATCCCAGCACTCTGGGACGCTGGGGCAGGTAGAATGCTTGAGCTCAGGAACTTGAAACCAGCCTGGGCAGTAAGGTGAAACCCTGTCTCTACAAAAAATACAAAAACAAAAATTAGCCGGGCATTGTGGTATGTAGTCCTAACTACTCAGGAGGCTGAGATGGGAGGATGGCTTGAGCCCGGGAGGTCAACACTGCAGTGGGCCATGACTATGCCACTGCACTCCAGCATGGGCAACAGAGTGAGAGCCTGTCTCAAAAAAAAAAAAAAATCATAATATTAAAGATTTGACACAAAACATAACTGACATAATACATGTGCAGGACTGAAATAAAAGGCCATGAATCCCTCATAATGACCACACATGCAGGGTTTAGTTAGTTAGCTTTAATGGCAGAGAAAGGAGAGCCAAGGAGGGGCCAAGAATTAAAAACAATAACAACAACAACAACAACAACAACAAAACAGCAGGAAGGCAACAACAACAACAACAACAAAAAGCAGGAAGGTAATACAATGCAGCTTTGCACTCCACCTACTGTTCCAAGGTTCTCTGGAGAAGTCTAGAGAGGAAGAAAAAAAGAGTCATGTGGAATAACCATCCTGAAATTAAAGTGGAACCCCTGCTTTGTAGAAATACATCAAGGAACAGCATATGACAAGTTAACACCTTGACTGTAAACAATTTCACATCTGAAGCAAATAATACCTTTGGAGGAAGGTGAAAACGTCATAGGCACTAAAAAATATTTATTTATTTATTAGAAACAGGGTCTCTGTTGCCCAGGCTGAAGTGCAGTGGTGTAATCATAGCTCAATGCAGCCTCAAATGCCTGGTCTCAAATGACCCTCCTGCTCAGCCTCCTGAGTAGCCAGGACTACAGGTGTGTACCATCAGGCCTGAGTAATTACAATATATATATATTTTTAATAGAGATAGGGTCTCACTAAATTGCTCAGGGTGGTTTCAAATGCCTGGTCTCGAGATCCTCCCTGCTTGGCCTCCCAAAACACTGGGATTAAAGGTGTGTACCACCACACCTGGCCTCTCTTTTAAAACTAGATATTTTCAAAAGAGAAAATACACAACCAACAGCATTACTTTATTTATTTATTGAGACAGAGTCTTCCTCCTGTTGTCCAGGCTGGAGTGCAATGGCATGATTACATGATTAGCTGGGATTACAGGCTCAGGAGGCTGAGGCAGAAGAATCGCTTGAACCCAGGAGGTGGAGACTGTGCTACCACACCCAGCCAATTTTTGTATTTTTAGTAGAGACAAGGTTTCATCATGTTGGTCAGGCTGGTCTCGAACTCCTGACCTTGTGATCCAACCGCCCTGGCCTCCCAAAGTGCTGGGACTACAGGCCTGAGCCACTGCGCCTGGCCGCATTAAATTTTTTAAAGAAACAACTGCAAAATTCAATCTTTTTTTAGTTGATTGATGGAAGTATAGGGAAGTTTTACAATAAACGTTAGAATTATACAATCGTACTTATCACACTAACTGCAATGATGACTACTGATGCATTTGTTTGCTATGCCCAGAAGACTTAGGCAAAGTAGTGTCCTCATTGCTAAAGTGTAAAAGATTGAAATGACAAGAGGACAGTGACTCTTCCTAGTTGCATGACTTATTCAAGGACATTCTGGGTCTCAATTACTTTAACACTTTAAAATGAAATGCACTAAAATCTGATAATTCTGTCTATCTATCTATCTATCTATCTATCTATCTATCTATCTATCTAGTTATTTTAGAGACAGGGTTTTGTTCTGTTGCCAAGTGTGGAGTGCAGTGGCAGGATCAGAGCTCACTGAAGCCTTCAACTCCAGGACTCAAGCAATCCTCTTCCACAGGCTCCTGAGTAGCTGAGATTACAGGCAAATAGTTGAAATTATAAGAGAGTGTCTCAGATTACAGGCACGGGCTATGGCACCTGGCTCCTTTTCATTTTTAAGTAAAGAAAGACGAACTGTGGAATATGAAGAAACCCTATCTCTTAAAAAAAAAAATTAGTTGGGCGTGGTGGGATGTGCCTACAGTCCCAGCTACAAGATCGCTTGAGCTCAGGAGGTCCAGGCTTCATTAAGCTATGATTGTGCCAGTGCACTCCAGCCTGGGTGACAGGGCCATACTGCTATAGTTTAGATGTGTCCCCACTTGAATCTCAGGTTGAATTGTAATTTTCAGTACTGGAAGTGGTTGGAGGTGATTCGATCACGGGAATGGGTTTCTCATGAATGGTTTAGCACCATCCATTTGGTGCTGTCTTAGCCACAGTGAGTGAGTTCTCATGAGATCTGGTCCTTTAAAAGTATGTGACATCTCCCTCTTGGCCTGCTCTGGTCACGTGACATGCTTGTTCCTGGTTGGTCTTCTGTCATGATTGTGTTTCCTGAGACCTCCCCAGAAGCAGGGCAGATCAAGCATCATGCTTCCTGTACAGCCAATAGAACTGCAAGCCAAATAAAACTCTATTTTATCCTATCTTATTTTATTTTATTTTAAGAGACGGGGTCTCGCTTTGTTGCCCAGGCTGGAGTGCAGCGTCTATTCACAGGCGCCATCCCACTACTAATCAGCACGGGAGTTTTGACCTGCTTCTTTCCGACCTGGGCCGGTTCATCCCTCCTTAGGCAACCTGGTGGTCCCCCACTCCTGGGAGGTCACCATATTGATGCCGAACTTAGTGCGGACACCGATTGGCATAGTGCACTACAGCCCACAACTCCTGGGCTCAAGAGATCCTCCAGCCTCAGCCTCCCAAATAGCTGGGACTACAGGCACGTGCCACCGTGCCCGGCAGCTCTTTTCTTTATAAATTACCCAGTCTCAGGTATTTTTTTTTTGAGATGAGCCTTACTCTATTGCCCAGGCTGAAGAACAGTGGTGGGATCTCAGCTCACTGCAACCTCTGCCTCTTGGGTTCAAGCAATTCTCTGCCTCAGCCTCCTGAGTAGCTGGGATTATAGGCGCCCACCACCACGCCTGGCTAATTTTTGTATTTTTAGTAGAGATGGGGTTTCATCATCTTGGCCAGGCTGGTCTTGAACTCCTGACATTGTGATCCATCTGCCTCAGCCTCCCAAAGCGCTGAGATTACAGGCACGAGCCACTGGGTCTGGCCTCAGGTATTTCTTTACAGCAATGAAATAACGGCTTAATATAGGGACCTTGTCTCAAAAAAAAAACAAAAAAAACAAAAACAGTGGTTGATACATAAACAGAATATGTATTAAAAAAGAAAAAATAAAGCCACTGAATACAAAAAACAAAGACAGCAACATTTTCTTTGCTTCTTATGCAAATATGCTTGATTTTCGTGTTTACAAAACTTTGAGAGGAGGATGTCCTTCTTTCTTCTTGCATCCAAGGTTGGGGCTGAGCCACGCCGGGCCCTGTCTCAGTTATCTCAAATTTACACATTCATATTTATATCCTCATATTCTCCCTCCTTCCTTCCCCCTCTTCTCCCTACTCTCCAGGACAAACTACATTATTTCCAAGACTCCGAAATATGTCCAAATACTTGGAATCCGCCCAGTTGCCTTTTCAAAATACAGAATCTCCAGGAGGTAGGACTTGAGAATCTGTTTTTAAAAAAATCTCTCAAAAAAAAAAAAAAAAAAAAAAAAATCTCTCCAGGTCAGCCTAGGGTCCTAAGGTCAGCCAGGTGTGTTAAACCCAATACCAGATTATCTGGAAACCTCATGGAGGTTAAAAGAGACGGAGGCAGACATTCTCTGGCCATAGGCTGCTTCTTTGTTGAAGAAAAATGAACTAGGAGCCAGGCATGGTGGCTCATTCCTGTAATCTCAGCACTTTGGGAGGTCGAGGCGGATCACCTGAGGTCAGGAGTTTGAGACCAGCCTGGCAAACATGGTGAAACCTCGTCTCTACTAAAAATACAAAAATTAGCTGGGTGTGGTGGTGCACACCTATAATCCCAGCTACTCATGAGGGTGAGGCAGGAGAATCTTGAACATGGGAGGTGGAGGTTGCAGTGAGTCAAGATCACATCATTGCACTCCAGCCTAGGTGACAGCAAAACTCCATCTCAAAAAAAAAAAAAAGAGGCCGGGAACGGTGGCTCACACCTGTAATCCCAGCACTGTGGGAGGCAAAGGTAGGCGGATCACCTGAGGTCAGGAGTTCAAGACCAGCCTGGCCAATATGGTGAAACCCCGTCTCTACTAAAAATATTAAAAAATTAGCCGGCCATGGTGGGGGGCACCTGTAATCCCAGCTACTCAGGAGGCCAAGGCAGGAGAATCGCTTGAACCTAGAAAGCAGAGGTTGCAGTGAGTCGAGACTGCGCCATTGCATTCCAGCCTGGGCAACAAGAACAAAACTCCATCTCAAAAAAAAAGGAAAGTAAAGGAAAGAAAATAAAAGAAAAGGAAAAGAAAAATGAACTAGAAAATTATGTCATTATTCCAGTGTTTCCTGCTCAGCAAGGTATTCCTACAGAGGAACTGAGAGGGTCTTCTCTATGTTCTCTACGTTTCCTATATATCTCAAATATGTTCCAAATTACAAATAAACAACAGAAGTTTACAGTTATTTCTTTCCAAATTTATAATACATGATATCTAAATATGTGTAATTGGAAAGTGTATTGTGCAATTTTGGGGTATAGTGTTCTAAATATGCCAATAGGTCAAGGTGATTAATCACATACAAATCATTAAGATCCCTTCCGATTTGTTGTCTGCTTGCCCTATCAGTAACTGAGTGAGGTATGTTAACATCTCTAATTATGAAAGTGATTTATCTTAGTTCTATTAATTTTTGCTTTCTATACTTCATTTTGTTTTTTGATACGGAGACTAGTACTGTCGCCCAGGCTGCGGTGCAGTGGCGTGATCTCAGCTCACTGCAATCTCCGCCTTCTGAGTTCAAGCAATTCTCCTGCCTCAGTCTCCCAAATAGCTGGGACTACAGGTGTGCACCACCACAGAAACGGGGTTTCACCATGTTGGCCAGGATGGTCTCGATCTCCTGACCTCGTGATCCGCCCAACTTGGCCTTCCAAACTGCTGGGATTACAGGCGTGAGCCACCACACCTGGCCAATTTTTGCTGTACACACTTTGAAGCTGTTACGAGGTATATACCAATTTAGAGTTATAATATCTTCCTTTTGAATGGACTCTTCTATCTTTGTGAAATTCCCTCTGTTGTTCCAAAAACATTTTTGCCTTGATTTTGTTTTTCTTTCTAGTTTGATGATTATCTTCTTCGTATTATTCTTTTTGAGACAGGGTCTCACTCTCTTGCCCAGTCTGGAGTGTGCAGTGGTACAAGCATGATTCATTGCAGCCCTGATCTTCTGGGTTCAATCAATCCTCTGGCCTCAGTCTACAGAGTAGCTGGGATTAAGAGTGTGAGCCACCATACCTGTCTAACTAAAAAATAATTTTTAGTAGAGACAGGGTCTTGCTACATTGCCCAGGCTGGTCTCAAACTCCTGAGCTCAAGGGATTCTCCCACCTTGGCCTTCCAAAGTGCTGGGATTGGCTTGGCTTGACAATTATCTAATTGGAGTTTTTTTTTTTTTTTTTTTTTGAGACAAGGTTTGCTGTGTCACTGAGACTCGAATGCAGTGGTGTGATCTCAGCTCCTGCAGCCTCAATTTCCCAGATTTAAGCAATCATATGATTTTTGAACCTGGGAGTTTTTTTTTTTTTTTAAAGACAAAGTCTTGCTGTGTCACCCAGAGTGGAATGCAGTGGTGTGATCTCAGCTCCTGCAGCCTCAACTTTCCAGGTTCAAGCAATCACCTCAGCCTATTCAGTAGCTGGGACTATAGGCATGCATCACCATGCTCTGCTGATTTTTAAATTTTTTGTAGAGACAGGTTTCACCATGTTGCCCAGGCTGATCTAAAAACTCCTGGGTTCAAGTGATCCTTTGGCCTCAGTCTCCCAACGTACTAGAATAACTTCAGTATTTATACGTTTTATATTTGATGCTTTTACTGGCATAGTTGAATTTAAGTCTACTATTTTGCTATTCAATTTCTATTTGTCTCATTTATTCTGTGCCTCCTTGACTTATTATGAACTTGTTAATTTAGTACTTTTATTTTTTGAGATGGAGTTTTGCTCTTGTTGCCCAGGTTGGAGTGCAGTGGTGCAATCTCAGCTCACTGCAACCTCTGCCTCCTGGCTTCAAGTGATCTTCCTGCCTTGGCTTCCCGAGTAGCTGGAATTACAAGCGCCCACCACCACACCCAGTTAATTTTTGTGTATTTTTAGTAGAGACAGAGTTTCACCATGTTGGCAGGCTGGTCTTGAACTCCTGATCTCAGGCGATCCGCCTGCCTCTGCTTCCCAAAGTGCTGGGATTACAGGTGTGAGCCACTGCGCTCAGCAGTGTTCCACATACTCTTTTCCTGCCCAAATTACATCCTGGGCCCTCTTCTTTTGTTCCTAATCTTTTAAGCTTTGTCCACAGCCTCAAAAGCCTTTTGTGCTCTATCAGCATCATCTTGATTTTTGTCAGGATGCACCAATATAGATAACTGCTGAAACCTCTTTTAAAAATTTCTTCATCTCTAACTTCAGGATCTATCTGAAGAACCTCAAATGGGTTCAAACTGAAGTAAGAGGAAATCAGGACGGGTGAATCTTTCAATCTGATTTTTGGATGTTAGAACCCAGTCCTCTTCTCTATTTGTTTCATTTAACTGTAGAAAGTCATAAATGCTTCCTCTTTGGTGCCTCCACAGCATGAAGCCCGGCTTTCTCCTGAAGCTGCCATTTCCCTGACCCACCACCACCTATATACTATATTCTTAAAATAATAGTAGGCAACTGCAGCTACAGATCTCAATCTATGATACACATCAGCAATTCAATTTTTTTTTTGTTTTCAACTTTTTCTTATAATGTCATGACTCTTCTCTGCTTCTTAAGAGCAATTCCAGTATCATTAGTGACATGTGGTGTAGGACCGATGGTGTTATTCAAGATTTATGATATTGCACTAAGCTATGAAGAACTGCTCACTAGAAGATTAGCATCAGACAGCATTTTAAGTGGATACTCGCAACACTTGAGCTCACTTCAATAGTAATAGGAGGTGGCTATGAAATTATAGCAAAGGTATATACTACAGTTAATTTATTTATATTTATATTTATTTATTTATTTGAGATGGAGTTTCACTCTTGTTGCCCAGGCTGGGGTGCAATGGCACAGTCTCGGCTCACTGCAACCTCTGCCTCCCAGGTTCAAGTGATTCTCCTGCCTCAGCCTCTCAAATAGTTGGGATTACAGATGCACACCACCACACCTGGCTAATTTTTGTATTTTTAGTAGAGACACAGTTTCGCCATGTTGGCCAGGCTGGGCTCGAACTCCTGTCAGGTGATCTGCCCACCTTGGCATCCCAAAGTGCTGGAATTACAGGTGTGAGCCACTGTGCCTGGACTTATTTTTATTATTTATTTATATTTATTTGTATTTTTAATCTTATTTATTTATTGAGACAGAGTCTTGCTCTGTTGGCCATGCTAGAGTGGAGTGGCATGATCTCTGCTCACTGCAACCTCCGCCTCCAGGGTTCAGGCAATTCTCCTGCCTTAGCCTCCTGAGTAGCTGGGACTACAGGTTTGTGCCACCATGCCCAGCTAATTTTTTTTTTTTTTGAGATGCAGTCTTGCTCTGTTGCCAGTGGAGTGCAGTGGCGCGATCTCGGCTCATTGCAACCTTTGCCTCTGGGGTTCAAATGATTTCCCTGCCTTAGCCTCCTGAGTAGCTGGGACTACAGGCGCGAGCCACCACGCCCGGCTATTTTTTTATATTTTAGTAGAGATGGAGTTTCACCATGTTGGCCAGGATGGTCTCGATCTCCTGACCTCGTGATCTGCCCGTCTCAGCCTCTCAAAGTGCTGGGATTACAGGCGTTAGCCACCGTGCCCAGCAGCCTGGCTAATCTTTTGTATTTTTGGTAGAGATGGAGTTTCACTGTGTTAGCCAGGATGGTTTCTATGTCCTGACCTCATGATCTGCCCGCCTCGGCCTCCCAAAGTGCTGGGATTATAGGCGTGAGCTACTGTAGCTGGCCTGTATTTATTTTTTGAGATGGAGTCGTACTCTGTCTCCCCAGCTGGAGTGCAGTGGCACAGTCTCAGCTCACTACAATCTCCGCCTCCCAGGTTCAAGTGATTCTCCAGCCTCAGCCTCCCGAGTAGCTGGAAGTACAGGCACCTGCCACTACGCCCAGCTAATTTTTGTATTTTTAGTAGAGGCGGGGTTTCACCATACTGGGCAGGCTGGTCCTGAATTCCTGACCTCAGGTGATCCACCCGCCTCAGCCTCCCAAAGTGCTGGGATTACAGGTGTGAGCCACCACGCCTGGCCTTTATTTTGGAGACAGAATCTCACTTTTTCTCCTAGGCTGTAGTACAGTGGTATGATCTTGGGTCACTGCAGACTTGAACTCCCAGGCTCAAGAGATCATCATCCCTTTTCAGTCTCCTGAGTACTGGGACCACAGGCACATAGCACTACACTTGGCTAATTTTTATTTTTTGTAGAGACAAGGTATCTCTAGTTACCCAGGCTGGTCTCAAACTCCTGGTTCATATAATCCTCCGGCCTTGGCCTCCCAAAGTACTGGGATTACAGGCATGAGCCACCGTGCCTGGCCTATTAATTTTAGGCAGTTATGATTCAATAGAGCAACTTTATATTTGTTTACTTTTTTTCTTGATTGCAAATGGGGCCATGTATGGTCTGAAAGTAGTTGTGTGTATATGTTTTCATAAATTTTAACTTTTTATAATAGAGTTGTGAATATTTTATGATAGTAAATGATAAAATAGACTAATATCTACCTATGTTTTATGGATTAATGACATACCTTTTTGTAATTTTTTCAGTATTTCTAGGTTACATGGTTTGTCTGAGAGTTTTTTTTCCTTTTCTTTAAAAAAAAATTTCTTTTTGAGATGAAGTCTGGCTCTGTTGCCCAGGCTGGAGTCCAGTGACACAATCTTGGTTCACTGCAACCTCCACCTCCTGGGTTCAAGTGATTCTCCTGCCTCAGCCTCCTGAGTAGTTGGGAGTACAGGTGTGCACCACTACACCCAGCTAATTTTAGCATAGATGGGGTTTCTTGACCTCAAGTGATCCACCCACCTTGACCTCCCAGAGTGCTGGAATTACAGGCATGAGCCTACGTCTGGCCTCTTTTTTAAATTTTTGAGACAGCATCTCACTCTTGCCCAGGCTGGAGTGCAGTGGTAAGATTGGAGCTCACTGTAGCCTCCATCTCCTGGGAAAATCAAGCGATCCTCCCAGCTCAGCCATCTGAGTAGCTGGGACAACAGGCATGTACCACCACACCTGGCTAATTTTTAAATTTTTTGTAGAGATGGGGTCTCACTGTGTTGCCAAGGTCGACCTTGAACTCCTGGCCTCAAGTAATCCTCTTGCCTCAGATTACCAAAGTACTAGGATCACAGAAAAAAATAACCACATCTGACCTGTCTGTGAGTTTTTTTCAAATTGTTGTAATCTCCAAACAATTTGGCAATACATTTATTGAAAAGCATCCACACATAAGTGAACCCATGCAGTTGGAACCTGTGTTGTTTAAAGGTCAACTGTAATCTGGATTCTAAGCATTCTTTTAAGTATATTCTGTTAGTTTGCCACGAGTATAATACAGTGCTAAAGGAGCTAGAAACCAAATTTAATGAAGATCTATATATAATAGGTAAAAGTGTTTTAGCTGTACAATGAAGAGTATTTTTTTTTTTTTTTTTTTGAGACGGAGTCTTGCTATGTCACCCAGGCTGGAGTGCAGTGGTTTGATCTCGGCTCACTGCAACCTGCGCCTCCTGGGTTCAAGTGATTATCCTGCCTCAGCCTCCTGAGTAGCAGGATTACAGGCACGCGCCACCACCCCAGCTAATTTTTGTATTTTTAGTAGAGACGGGGTTTCACCATGTTGGTCAGGCTGGTCTCAAACTCCTGACCTTGTGATCCTCCCACCTCGACCTCCCAAAGTACTGGGATTACCGGTGTGAGCCACCAGGACCGGCTGATGAAGAGTTGTAAAGAATGCATAAATTTGCCAGGCATGGTGGCTCATGCTTTTAATCTCAGCCCTCTGGGAGGCTGAGGTGGTGGGGATCTCTTGAGTCCAGGAGTTCAAGATCAGCCTGAGCAACATAGGGAGACCCTGTGTTATATATTTTACAAAAATAGTAAAATAATAGCTGGGCACAGTGGCCCACACCTATAATCCCAGCATTTTGGGAGGCTGAGGTGGGTGGATCACGAGGTCAAGAGTTCAACACCAGCCTGGCCGAGACGGTGAATCTTGTTTCTACTAAAAATACAAAAATTAGCTGGGTGCAGTGGCAGGTACCTGTAATCCCATCTACTCGGGAGGCTGAGGCAGGAGAATTGCTAGAACTGGGTGGGGTGGAGGTTGCAGTGAGCCAAGATTATGCCAATGCACTCCAGACTGGACGACAGAGTGAGACTCCATCTCAAAAAAAAACCCACAAAAAACAAACAAACAACAATAACAAAATAACACAGCCAGGTATAAAAACATAGCCAGGTATGGTGCTTCCCTATAGTCTTAGTTACTTGGGAGGCTACAGCAGTAGGATCCTTTGATCCTAGCAGGTTGAGGCTATAGTGAGGTGTGACCATGCCACTGTACTTTAGCCTGGGCAACAAGTGAGTCCCTGTCTCAAAAAAAAAAAAAAAAAAAAAAAAAAGAAGTAATGCATAAGTCCTTCAAAGCATTGGCTGACTAAATCTAATTAAGCCATTCATCTCTAAAACTGCTGGGCACAGTGATGTGCACCTGCTGTCCCAGTTACTCAGGAGGTTGAGGCAGGAGGATTGCTTGAGTCTATGAGTTGAGGCTGTATTAAGATATGAATAATTGCACCTGTGAAGAGCCACGGCACTCCAGCCTGGGCAACATAGCAAAACCCTGCATCTTAAAAACAAAAACCCACTACAATAGTTCAAGCTTCTTAGTATGAATTTCTGTTTGACAAGAAGATTCCATTGCATTGCTTAGAAACTGTAATAGAAACAAAGAGAAACTGACAGATGAATACATTATAGAACAAAGAATAGGCTGGGCATGGTGGCTCAAGCCTGTAATCCCAGCACAATGGAAGGCCAAGGTAGGCAGACTGCTTAAACCCAGGAGTTCAAGACCAGCCTGGGCAACAAACTGAGAAAACATCTCCACAAAAATTAGGCTGGGTGCAGTGGCTCGCGCCTATAATCCCAGCACTTTGGGAGGTTGAGGTGGGCAGGTCATTTCAGGTCAGGAGTTCGAGACCAGCCTGGCCAACATGGTGAAACCCCGTTTCTGCTAAAAATACAAAAAACAAAAAAATTTAGCTGGGTATGGTGGTGCATGCCTGTAGTCCCGGCTACCTGGGAGACTGAGGCATGAGAATCTCTTGAACCCAGGAGGCAGAGGCTGCAGTGAGCTGAGACCACTCTACTGTACTCCAGCCTGGGCCACAGAGTGAGACTCCCTCTCAAAAACAAACAAACAAACAAACAAAACCAACATAGCAATTAGCTGGGCATGGTGGCATGCACCTGTAGTCCCAGCTACTCAGGAGGTTAAGGTGGGGGAACTGCTTAAGCTCAGGTAATTGAGGCTGCAGTGAGGTGTGATTATACCACTGTACTCCAACCTGGGTGACAGAGGGAGACTCTGCCTCAAAAAAACAAAACAAACCAGAAATATATATTCAGCTAGCCAGAAATCATCACTGTTTTTTAAAAAAATGATATAAGTACACCCAAATTTGTTCTGTACTGATAAAGGACTAAGAAAGGTGAGCTTGAGGCCGGGCGTGGTGGCTCACACCTGTAATCCAAGCACTTTAGAGGCCAAAGCGGGCGGATCATCTGAGGTCAGGAGTTCAAGACCAGCCTGACCAACATGGTGAAACCCTGTCTTAAAAAAAAAAAAAAAAGAAAGAAAGGTGAGCTTGAAACTGTTCACATGCCAATTTACACACAAATCTTTGTTCTCAGCATCTCTGATTTTATAAAATGCTCCCTCTAATTTCCAATTTGACAGAGAAAATATAGGCATGCAGTCACATTTGGATATCCCGCTGTTTCTGTTTAAACTAGTTATGGCACTTTAAAGGGACTATGGCCCCATTCTGTTTTCTATGAGTACAAAAAAAAAAGGTAGTTTCCCTTTGTTTGCCAGAAATCAGGGTGTAGGATGCTGGCCATAGTTTTATAACTGTGTGTTCCAAAGAAAACACCTTTTTGAGTCATGTAGCTACAGGCCATTAGGAAAGCACGTCACAGAGTTGGGAGTCTTGGTGTTTTTGGAGGGGGCGGAGGCTGGGAGAGGAAGATAACCAAATTACAGTTTGGAGTTTCCTGTTTGAGTAGTACCCTGAAACCAGCCCTGGTATTTAAACTACTTACTCCCTTATTCAAGTTGTAGTACCTCAAATATCATAGGCTTTTCTCTTATATCATGAATTATGCAGAGTTCTAGTGGTTTTTTCAACCACCATATTTTTCCTAGTCAATATTTAATTCAAGTTTTTAAGTCCAAGTTTAGTTGTTCCATATAAATTTAAGGGGTGATTATTTTTGCGGGGGGATGGAGTCTTGCTCTGTCGCCCAGGCTAGAGTGCAGTGGTGTGATCTTGGCTCACTGCAACCTCCGCCTCCCGGGTTCAAGTGATTCTCCTGCCTCAGTCTCCTGAGTAGCTGGGATTACAGGTGCCCATGACTATGCCTGGCTAATCTAAAAAAAATTTTTTAGTAGAGACTGGGTTTCACCATGTTGGCCAGGCTGGTCTTGAACTCCCGACCGCAAAGTGCTGGGATTACAGGGGTAAGCCAATGCGCCCGGCCTACAGGCATGAGCCACTGCACCTGGCAGTGATTTATTATTTATTTATTTATTTATTTATTTATTTTTGAGACAGAGTTTCACTCTTGTTGCCCTGGCTGGAGTGCAATAGTGTGATCTCAGTTCACTGCAACTTCTGTCTCCCGGGTTCATGAGATTCTCCTGCCTCAGCCTCCCAAGTAACGGTAATGGATTACAGGTGCCTGCCACCATGCTGAGCTAATTTTTTGTATTCTTAGTAAAGACAGGGTTTCACCACGTTGGCCAGGCTGGTCTTGAACTCCTGACTTCAGGTGATCTACCCACCTCAGCCTCCCAAAGTGCTGAGATTACAGGCGTGAGCCACCGCATCTGGTCACAGGCCACGATTTTTAAATAAATGTATGATATTTATAAAAAACGCTTAGCACTTTTCATCTTCAGATAAAAGTATTCATTAACTATTTGCTACAGATAGATATTATACTGCACCCTCAAACTCCTGGCCTCAAGCAATCCTCCTGCTTCAGCCTCCCAGGTCACTGGGACTCTAGGGGTGCACCACTGCACCCAGCACAGCCAGGTTTTTTTGTTTATTTTGAGACAGTGTCTTACTCTTTCACCCAGGCTGGGGTGCAATGGCATGATCATAACTCACTGCAACCTTGAACTCTTGGGCTCAAGCAATCCTCCTGCCTCAGCCTCTGAGAAGCTAGGACTACAGGCACATACTACCTTATCTGGCTAATTTTTTTTAGTAGAGATCAGGTTTTGCTATTTTGCCCAGGCTGGTCTTGAACTCCTGGCCTAAAGCAATCCTCCTGCCTCAGCCTCCCAAAGTGCATGAGCTATCATGCCTGGCCTCTTAATCATCCATGTTGGATGGCAAGGTAATGCACAGGCAATTGGAACCCACAGAAAACAGTTTTTAACATACCCTTTACTTTCCCCACCTTTACTTGAGTTGGCAATAAGTAACAAAGTTATTGAATCTTTGTATGAACTCTATCTCTATGTTTTACACCTTATCAGATTTTCTTTTCTTTTTTTTTGGGATAGAGTCTCACTCTGTCACCACCCAGGCTGGAGTGCAGTGCCATAATCACCTGAGGTCAGGAGTTCCAGCCAGCCTGGCCAACAGTGATCTGCCCACTTTGGACTCCCAAACTGTTGGGATCACAAGAATGAGCCACCTGCCCATCCTATTTGTCTAAAATTTTAAGATGTATGATTTTATTCAACAAGGTATATATACTTAACTATGAAGAAAAACCAAATAGCTTCATAATATAATGGTTTAGTCTGCTTAATGTATTTTAAGCCCACCTAGCTGGAAACAGATTTGCTATAAACAACTTTTTCACAGTATCAGAACATTGTAAATGTAGAACATTCATTTATGGTATTTACACTACTGTATTTATTCATTTTGGCCTTCTAAAAGAGGATTATTATTAAAGGATTATTATTTAAAGGATTTAAAGAACTGTTTCAGAAAACTTCGGCAAAATTACAGAAACTAAACCTGCCACAATGAACAAAGCAGGCTTTGTCTTGAGAAGGCCCACAACTTCCTGTGGAAATACTGTATAGCTCTGACCCTTGGGAATTAGAAAGAATTGGGTAAAGCACTCAGGGGAAGATAATCAGGTGGAAGGTCTCTTTCTGAACTTGCAGGTACAGTTATGTCTGAGATTCTACCTCTGGAAAAATAGTTTTCTGCCCATAATTGTATCAAGAAGTGATGTTGCTTTACCACTAGCAACTTAATGTGCACACTTTTCTGATAAAAAAAATTCCAGTTTGAGGGTATGTTTTTATAGTGAAAGGCCAGAATATACGCTATTCACTCAGGGAAAAAAATCTTCAACCTTTCCAAAGTTTACTTGCAAGTGGAAAGAGGAAATACATAGCTGAGTGTGGTGGTATGTGTTTGTAGTCCCAGCTACTTAAGAGGCTGAGGCAAGAGAATTGCCTGAACCCAGGAGACAGAGGTTGCAGTAAGTCAGGATCGTGCCACTGCACTCCAGCCTGGGCGACAGAGTGATACTGTGCCTCAATAAATAAATAAATAAATAATAAAATAAAATAAAAAAAATAAAGAAAAGAGGAAATACATATGTAGGTTGTGATAATAGGTGTATTAGTCCATTCTTGCTGTAATCCCAGCACTTTGGGAGGCAGAGGTAGGAGGATCACCTGAGGTCAGGAGTTTGAGACCAGTCTGGACAATATGGTGAAACCCTACCTCTACTAAAAATACAAAAATTAGCTGGGCATGGTGGTAGGTGCCTGTAGGAGGAGAATCACTTGGACCCAGGAGGTAGAAGTTGCAGTGAGCTGAGATTGTGCCACTGCACTTCAGCCTGGGCAACAGAGCAAGATTCTGTCTAAATAAATAAATAAAAAGAAATACCTCAGACTGGGTAATTTATAAAGAAAAGAGGTTTAATTGGCTCATGGTTCTGCATTCTGCATAGGAATAATGATGCTAGTATCTGCTTGGCTGCAGTGGGGAGTAGACACATCACATGGACCAGAACAGGAGCAAGAGAGCAAGGGGGCAGGTGTCACACATTTTTAAATGACCAGATTTCAGGAGAACTTACTATCATGAGGAGAATACTAAGTGGATGGTGCTAAACCATTTGTGAGAAATCCACCTCCATGATCCCATCACCTCCCACCAGGTCCCACTTCCAACATTGGGGATTATAATTCAACATGAGATTTGGTTGGGGACCTAGATCCAAACCTTATCAATAGCCTATTTAGAAAATCCACTGGGCAGAGAGATGGATCAATCATTTTTGGCTGGTATTCCAAATTTGATAATAACAGAGAATCCTTTAAGAAGTTTATGACATACCCCTATACTGCCACTTCCTCCTGAATACTGGATTACATGAGAAAAGAATGCCTGTTTCTTCTTTCTCAAAAGAAAGCATTTACTGTTAGATAAACAGTAGAAAGGTATCAGAAATGGTTTTATTATTCTGATAACCAAATACTACTAAGTCTTTTTCTCCAAAATCCCATGAAGTACTTTATTTTAAATTAACCTATCTATTTACTCCTGTTTTATTGTTGTTATGTAGCTATGTTAAATTTTATTCATTCGCCAATCTCCTTAGGATGTGCCTCTAAGTGATAATATATTTCTTTTCCTTTCTTTTTGTTTTTTTTAGACACAGTCTCACTCTGTTGCCCAGGCTGCAGTACAGTGGCATGATCACAGCTCACTGAAGCCTCAACCTCCTGGACTCAAGTGATTCCCCCATCTTAGCCTCCTGAATAGCTGGGACTACAGGTGTGCAACACCACACCTCGGTAAGTTTTAAATATTTTGTAGGATGAGGGATAACATATTTCCAAATCATGTCCCAAAAACTACTTCCATTATCACGAGGGTGAGAACCAATAACTCTAAATTTCAGAGAAAATAAATCAAATGGTGATAGAAAAGGAATGTAAGAAAGAGAATGTACAGTATCTTTTATAGCAACATGTTACTAAGCAAAAGAAAGTGGGGGCAAAAAGTTATTAGTGAATTAAGGTAAATGAAGAAGCAAAAAAGAAAAAAAAAGCTAGAGAGGGTAAATGGAAAGGCAGAGAAGGAAAGTTCTAAACCAAATGGTTTATTAAAATTATTTGGTCCTTCTGATTAAAATTAGTAAGGGCTGGGTACAGTGACTCATGCTTGTAATCCCAGCACTTTGGGAGGATCCCGTGAGCCCAGGAGTTCAAGACTAGTCTGGGCAACATAGAGAGACTGTCTTAAAAAATAATAATTAAATAATATAAAAATGGGAAAGACTAAATGATCTGAAGAGACATTTCTCAAAAGAAGACATAAAAGTGGTCAAATATATTTTTTAAATACTCAACATAACTATTTATCAGAGAAATGCAAATCAAAACCACAATGAGGTATCATCTCATCCCAGTTAGGAGGCAATTATCAAAAAGACAAAAAGTAGCCAGTGCTGGTGAGGGTGCAGAGTAAAGGGAACACTATACACTGCTGGTGGGAACGTAAACTAATATAGCCATTATGGGGAACAGTATGGAGGGTCCTCAAAAAAAAAATACAAATAGAACTCCCATATTATCCAGCAGTATCATTACTGGGAATACATCCAAAGGAAAGGCAGTCATTATATCGAAGAGATATCTGCACTTCCATGTTTACTGTAGCCCTACTCACAACAGCCAAGATATGGAATCAACCTAGGTGCTGAACAACAGATGAATGGATAAAGAAAATGTGGTATATATACAAAATGGAATACTATTTAGCCATAAAAAAGAACGAGCCAGGTATACTAGCTCACAACTGTAATCCCAGCACTTTGGGAGGCTGAGGCAGGAGAATCACTTGAGTCCAGGTCTAGGAGTTCGAGATCACTAAGGACAATATAGTGAGGCCTGGTTTCCTCAAAAAATAAAAAAATTAGCCAGGTGTGGTGGCATGTACCTATAGTCCCAGCTATTTGGGAGGCTAAGGTGGGAAGAACACTTGAACCTAGGAGGTTGAGACTTCAGTGAGCTGTGATTTTGTCACTATACTTCAGCCTGGGTGACAGAGCAAGACCCTGTCTCAAGAAAGAAAAAAAAAAAAAGAATAAAATCCTATCATTCTCAGCAACATGGATGGAACTAAGGAATGAAGAGACATTTCTCAAAAGAAGACATAAAAATGGTCAAATATATACATATATATATATATATATATATATAGTTTAAAAAAAATTTTATTTATTTATTTTTTTAAGATGGGGTTTCACCATGTTGGTCAGGCTGGTCTTGAACTCCCGACCTCCTTGGCCTCCAAAGTGCTTGGATTACAGGCGTGAGTCACCACACCCAGCCTGGTCAAATATATTTTTTAAACGCTTAACATAACTAATCATCAGGGAAATGCAAATCAAAACCACAACGAGGTACCATCTTACCCCAGTTAGGAGGCTATTATCAAAAAGACAAAAAGTAGCCAGTGCTGGTGAGGGTGCAGTGAAATAAGCTAGGAACAGGAAGCTAGGAACAGGAAGTTAAACACCACACATTTTCACTCATATACAGAAGCTAAAAAAAGTTGATCCTATAGGAGTAAAAAGTGCAACAGAGGTATAAGAGGCTGGAGGGATAATGGGAAGGGAGGGATAGGGAAAGATTTGTTAAAGGATACAAAATTACAGCTAGATAGGAGGAAAAAATTCTAGTGTTCTATGCCATTGCAGGATGCCTATATTTAACAATAATATGTAGTTTCAAATAGCTGAGGAGGATTTCAACCTTCCCAATACAAATAAATAATAAATGTTGGAGATGATGAATATGCTAATTACCCCAATCTGATCATATCATACATATTAAAATATCCACTATATATCCCATGAACAGATATAATTATTGTCAATTTAAAAAAAATTAAATTGGTCAGGTGAAGTGGCTCACACCTGTAATCCCAGCACTTTGGGAAGCCAAGGCGGGCAGGTCACTTGAGGTCAGGAGTTTAAAAGCAACCTGGCCAACATGGCAAAACCCCATCTCTACTAAAAATAAAAAAATCAGCCAGGCTTGGTGACAGGCATCTGTAGTCTCAGCTCCCCAGGAGGCTAAGACAGGAGAATCACCTGAACCTGGGAAGCAGAGGTTGCAGTAAGCGGAGATCGTGCCACTGCACTTCGGCCTAGGGTGACAGACAAGACTCCTTTTCAAAAATAAACAAATATACAAATAAGCAAATAAACAAATACTTTTTAAAATAAAAAATAAATTGAAAAAATTCTTTGGTCTTGTGCCTAATTTAAGCATATGTGATAATTAGCTACTTGTTTTAATATGACACATAGTAAAGGATTTTGGTGAACAATTTTTATGTTTATTAAGAACTACATATTATGTGTGAATTTGATACTGTCATGAAAAAAAAGAAAAAAGAAAAAAAAAACTACAAAGCAGAATTTGAAAGTTGTGTTTCTTTTTCTTGAGATAGTGTCTCCCTCTGACACCTAGGTTGGAGCGCAGATATGAAATAATGAGTCACTGCAGCCTCAACCTACCAGGCTCAAGCAATCCTCCCAACTAAGCCTCCTAAGTAGCTGGGACTACAGATGAGTACCACCACACTCGGCTAAATTTTTATTTTTGTAGAAGCATTGTCTCCCTCTGTCGCTCAGGCTGGTCCCAAACTCCTGGACTCAAGTGATTCTCCTGCGTCAGCCTCCCAAAGTGCTGGGATCATAGACATGAAGCAATGCACTCTGCCCCAATTTCAATGTTTATCTAGTTAAATCTACACGCTTCTTATGAATGTATTTTATTTAAAGATAACTTTTTTTTTGATTAACTGATGAGAGCAACTGCTTATTTCCTTGAATGGATACCACAGCACAGATTTCTAATCTACATTCAAATACTCAGTTTACCAGTTGTTAGAAAGATTCTATGGTAGAAACTCTGGTTGGATATGACCATAATATCTCACAAATTTGCATATGAGTCCCCATGCAAAGGTAATTTATTTGAAAGCAGACTCTGGTAAATAGTTCTGGGTTTTCATTGTAAGTCAAGGGAATCAATTAATTAAAAAAAAGGAGTGGGTCAGGCTTGGTAGGTCACACCTATAAACCTAGCACTTTGGGAGCCTGAGGTGGGAGGATCAATTGAGGGTAGGAGCTGAAGACCAACCTGGTCAACACAGTGAGATCCCATTTCTACAAAAAAAATTTTTTTTAAGTAAAAAAAAAAAAAAAAAAATCAAATTAAAAAAAGAAGTATGCCTTAATATTTTTAAAAATTTTACAAATATAGTGGATACCTTTTTTTTCATATTTTAAATTCTCAACTAGAAAACAAACTTCTTGAGGGCACAGACACGAATAATATCTACATAGGGGTCTCTATATTAGTCATAGTACCTGAAAGTAGTTAGTCAATTCAATATATTCATTCATGTGTTTTGCATCGGTTGACTTGCCAAACCTAGTACTATTCATTCCAAAGCTCAAAACTAAGTGCTGTATTATAGGCCTAGAATAGTAAACAAATAGTTTAGGTTTTAATTTACTTTGTATCCTTCCAAATAATCTGGTAAGATTTTCCAAACAGCTACCCACATAAAGCTTTTTAAAATTAAATTAAGAAATTGTTCTCTGGTGAAAACTTTTAATAGAATTGGTATGGTCCTCAAGGTTTTCAATGTTAAAACTTCATAACCTGGTCCTGATCTGCTCATATAGAATATATCCTAAATTATAAATAGCATAATAATGGAGTCAGTCCATGAAAACTGCTGATAGTCAACTACTTATTATCTAGGTAACAGGAAGTAAAACCCCAAAATTAAATCCAGAGAAAACATAAAAACCTTAGGCTCCTGAGTGATTTCTATTTCTTTCTCAAATGCCTTTTACTAGGACTGCTGGTAGGAAAATAATTGATGAATTTGATTCTTATTTTTTTTAGAAGCATAAAAATACCTGACTTTGGCCGGGCTCGGTGGCTCACGCCTGTAACCCTAGCACTTTGAGAAGCCAAGGCGGGCGGAACACCTGAGGTCGGGAGTTCGAGACCAGCCTAACCAGCAGAGAAACCTTGTCTCTACTAAAAATACAAAAATTAGCTGGGTGTGGTGGTACATGCCTGTAATCCCAGCTACTTGGAAGGCTAAGGCAGGAGAATTACTTGAACCCAAGAGGCGGAGGTTGCGGTGAGCCGAGATCGCACCATTGCAATCCAGCCTGGGCAACAAGAGCGAAACTCTGTTTCAAAAAAAGAACAAAAAACAAACCAAACTTTACTCAGATGAACTTTTTAAATACAGTATGAAGATGTTAGATGGGCATTCTTCATAAATACCACCACTCACCACTAACTTGTACTTGCTTTACAATTTACTATTTTTCAAAGCCCTTTCATTTTCATCTCATAGATAAATGCTTAGCATTGAGTCCTTAATATACTTGCTAACAAAGAACTAAGGTTTGGCGTAGAAAGCACAGAAGAATTTATGGCCCCAAAAAGTGAGTTATTTATCAAATATAGGAGAGTGTTTAATTATGGGAACAAAGCAGTACAATGTCATCAGAAGGGAATGCAGACATAAAGAGAAGGATAGGGTGAGGTTTATCTTTACATTCTAAATTTCATCTGTTAGGCTCGGTAGTAGTCCCAGATGATTCTTTACATTTTTCTTTATATCTTTTTCTATTTATAAAGCATTTCACTTTTTTTAAGTGAGCTAATGAATTGATAAAGACACAGCCCTAGTGATCAAAGTAAAGTGAGTCAAGTCCTGACTTCAGTTCTGAAAATCTGTTGCTGAATAACTCACTTTGTGATCCATGTGCCTCAGTTTCAGTATGCGTGAAAAAAAATGCTGAGGATATTTCATCTAGGAAGTTCTCAGGTGAAAACACTACCTTTAGAAACACAATTTCATTACATTATGAAACATTTGGGAGTGTTACCTATGTTTCCACACTTTTTTATGCTTTTTTAAAAAAAGTCACCAACATTTTTTGTTTCTGAAAACAAAACAAAACAAAACAAAACAAAACTGCAGCCTAGGACTGAACATATATTCTGTTGCTCCATAAAGTGAAGGTATAAATCTTTTGTAAATATTATAATGTCCAGAAATGATTCACAGGCTTTCCCTAGTTTTGCTTCTATTTAAGTGACCCTTTAATGAACATTACTTAAAACTGTTTTTCCCAATTTATGATTGTCATCTTATATAAAACCCTACAAGATTAGGAAAATGAGCTTGCAGTGACAAGTGACTATCATTTCATGTGCAAGATTTGAAACTCTGAGCTATACTCACAATTAGTTTGGTCTCTAGCTATCCCTTAGACAGTAACATTTCAAATGTAAAGTACCAACTACAGAAAAGTTTATATCAAAGTTTTGACTTATGAGAAAGGGAAACACTAGCACAATGGAAAATGCCTGAGACTTATTTGGAAAATGTACAACCACGTCTAAAAACTTAAGTGAATTCTTAAAAGTGGTTCTGTTTATAGAAGTCAACAATTCTATTTTCCAAGTTTTGTAAAATACTAGTAAAATATCTCTGATTCTACATAAGTTTCTGTAGCACTTCAGTAATGGCAAGAAATTGACAGATAATTCCTTAGCAATATGATATAAAACACTTCAAAGAGATCAAGTAAAACAAAACTGTGAGTGATAATAAACTGAATTTAAGTTTTTAGTTTTAAAAAACTTAATTTTTTTAAAGTTTCTCAACATGCTCTGCATGACTTCATTCATTCCTCACAAACATAAACATTCCAAAGTTAGGATCATCAACATTCTCGTGTTTAACTTCGCATAAATACTCAAGTTCACCTGTAAATCTGTCTTGCTTCTGTCAAGATTTTCTGTTTCTCTGCCTTCTATTACTCACCAACTGCATCTGGATTTACCGGTCTGGAGACATCAGCTTGCCCCATGATTATATTGTCTGATGTATCTCACGACAACAAACTGTCCCGGACAAAAGCAAACTTTTCTTAAAAGATAAATCCACATAAAGAGGGGACATGCGATCCTCTCTCAGTGTCACTGCCAAACATCAGGAAAGGGCATGAAGTCAGTTCATCTGCTGAAGTTTCTGTTTCCCATACAACCTGGGCACTTGTAGTTCTTACAAAACTGTCTTCACACTGGCTCTCTTCACACAGAAATGCCTGTCATTCCAGAATGCACACAGTGTAGAGGTGAAGTGCAGGAAGGGGAGGAGACTGCCAACCACATTCTAGCTGCTGACTGGCATAGCTCAAAAGTCCACACCCCCTGTTCCTAACTTTGAGTTTGGTTGGAACTCTCCAAGCTCTGAGTCACAGAAGAAAGGGAGCCTGATCAAGAGCATGCCAAAGAATTTACAAATGTAATCACCAGGATGGTTATGAGTAAAAGGCTAATAGGACCAGTAGTCCATTCAAAGGTATGTTTTAGACACAGGTTTGTCTCAAAATTATCAGATTTCACTGTGTTATGGACTGAATGTTTGCTTCCCTTTACAATTTACATATTGAAATTCTAACCCCCAATGTGATAGTGATAGGAAGTGGGTTCTTTGGGAGATAATTAGGTCATTGAGGGTAAAGCCCTCACTAATAGGATTAGTACTTTATCAAAAAGGACCCAGAGAGCTCTCTCTTTCCATCAAGTGATGGTATGCAAGACAACTGTCTGAAAACCAGGAAGAAGGCCCTCACAGATACCCAATCTTCTGGCACCTTGACCTTGGACTTCCCAATAACCAGAACTGTTAGAAATAAATGTCTGTGGCTGGGCGTGGTGGCTCTTGCCTGTAATCTCAGCATTTTGGAGGCCAAGGCTGAAGGATTACTTAAGCCCAGGAGTTCAAGATCAGCATGGGCAACATAATGAGACTCTGTCTCTACAACAAATTTAAAAGTTAGCCAGGCATGGTGGCATGTACCAGTAGTCCCAGCTAATGGAGGGAGGGGAGGTGAGGTGGGAGGATTGCTTGAGCACAGGAAGTGACTTGTGAGCTGTGATTACACCACTGCACTCCAGCCTAGGCAACAATGCAAGATCCTGTCTCAAAAATAAATAAAAGAAAGAAAGAAATGTTTGTTGTTTAAGCCCCCCAGGGCATAGTGTTTTGTTATAGTAACCTGAACAGACTAAGACACGCTGCTTATTCTAAAATTTTATTTCCTATCTGTAGGTGGCCATGCCCAAAGCAGGCTGAGATCTATGTACTGGGAATTAATAACATTAGAAACTACAGTATTTTAGGATTGAATATACCTTTTCTGAGAATACAAATATTTCTGAAAATCTGTTTACTACAACAGTAAGCTTGAAATAAATATTTGGAAGGTATGATATAATAGTTTTCTTCCTCCTAAAACTCAGTAATCTCCATATGATCTCGGGGAATAAAAAAATACAGGGAGTAGCCCTACATGTTGGGCATAATACATGGAAACATCAGCTAATCACATGCAGCAAATGAAGGTCCAATTTGCACGCTGATTTTTCCTTTTTTATCCATAACTAACTTACATACAGCCAAGCACATAAATATTAAGGATACAACTTGATCAATTTTTATTTAGTATACTAACATAAATTTTCTAAATGTAAAAAAAAACCCCACACATAACACAACCTTAACATATCCTCCACATAACCTGGATTATTCCACTAACACCTAAAGGTAAAAGAGGAAGCTAACAATTTTGATTGCTGTATTAAGGAGTTTTATATTAGTTACTGCATTTAATCATCACCACAACTAACCACACATTGGAGGTATATTTATTTACCCTATTTTCAGATAAGAAAACTAGGGCTAGTAAGGTCAAATCCTGTGTCTTATATCACCAAGACTGTAAGTACCAAAGCCCTAATATTCCTTCAATAAAAGACAGCTACCACTGGGTGCAGTGGCATGAACCTGTAGTCTCAGCTACTCAGGAGGCTGAGGTTGGGAACATCACTTGACCCCAAGAGTTTGAGTACAGCCTCGGCAACATAGTGAGCACTGTCTCTAAAAAAAAAGAAAAAAATTAAAATAATTTTTTTAAAAAGATAGCTACAAAAAATAGAAATTATCATTTAAATCTTTGTTCTCCAAACTGAGATCCCAGAAAGATTTCTAGCATCTGAATTTTCTCTTTTAGCCTGTCCTTGGTACCTTCCCTTCTCTCATAATCTTAGCCCCGTTATCTGCTTTTGATAGAGAAAAAAGAAAACAGCAAAGGTAACAAACGAGAAAACGTCAATGCTAAGGCATCAGTAAGGGAAAAAAGTACAGAAACATTCAGACAACATTAAGTTACTACCAATTAATATTGGAAAAACATTAAGATACTGACCATATAGGAAAGAGAGTAAAAGGAAAAACGCACTGAAACTACAATTCAATTTAATAATGCCCAATACTTGGGAACACTAGGTACTTAAATATATTAGCCTAAAAGCAGACCATGAGCATAAGCAGTTTCCACTATTGTAAAATGAGAATACAAAAGGTGGCAAATGCATTGCTTGGAACTCAGGAGGTGCTCAACATACTATAATTAACAACACTGTTATCATCATCTCCATCGTCATGGAGCCAATACAGAATACTGCTTAAGAGCATGAGCTTTGGAGTCAGATTGAAATTTTAATTCCAGCTCTACCACTCATTAAGTATTAACACTAGGCAAGTTACTTCACCTCTCTAAGTCTCAGTATTCTAATGTTATAAAGGTATACAATAATAATTATTAGTGCAAGCCTGGGCGCGGTGGTTCACACCTGTAATACCAGCACTTTAGGAGGCCAAGATGGGCAGATCACCTGAGGTCAGGAGTTCGAGATCAGCCTGACCAACATGGTGAAATGCCGTCTCTACTAAAAATACAAAAATTAGCCAGGCGTGGTGGTGGGTGCCTGTAATCCCAATCCCAGCTACTCAGGAGGCTGAGGCAGGAGAATCACCTGAACCTGAGAGGTGGAGGTTGTGGTGAGCTGAGATCATGCCATTGCACTCCGGCCTGGGTGACAGAGCAAGACTGTCTCCAAAAAAAAAAGCTAAATCTAGGCCTGGCACAGTGGCTCAGCACTTTGGGAGGCTGAGGCAGGCAGACCACTTGAAGTCAGGAGTTTGAGACCACCCTGGCCAATGTAGTGAAACCCCGTCTCTACTAAAAATACAAAAATTAGCCAGGTGTGGTGGCTGGCACCTGTAGTACCAGATACTCAGGAGGCTGAGGAAGGAGAATCGCTTGAACCTGGAAGGCAAAGGTTGCAGTGAGCCAACACTGTGCCACTGCACTTCAGCCTGGGCAACAGGGCGAGATTCTGCCTCAAAAAAAAAAAAAAGGAAGGAAAGAAATGCTAAGTTTATTAATTATGTGCCAAGACACTGCATGTTACCTGACCATCGTGTTTCATTTTTCTTCTAACAATCAGTATTTACTCTGTGCTAATTGGTAAGCAGACAAGCAGAAAGGTAGGATGGTACTGGCATACTAATGGCATTAAAATGAACAGTAAAGCCTTGAGTTCACTTTAATTTTCCATGCATTATGTTTTAGAAATGTAGAAGGAAGTCTGACTTTAACTTTGTAAGAAGTAGACAGCTCGAGAGAGATCCAAGATGACCAATTAGCAACAGCTCAGGAATGTAGCTCCCAGTGAAAGAGCAGAGAACGAGTGGACGCCACACTTTCCGACGAATTTTTGTTGCCCACAGACTGGAAGATTCCCAGCAGAGGAGCCACACAGGTTGCCAGCGCGACTCTTTTGGCCGGCGCGGCTGTTTTGCCGGTGCCCTAGTGCGGCACTTCTCGGTGCGGAGTATACGGGACGGACGGGCTCAGCTGGTACCATCCCCATAAGGAAAACAGCATTGGAAGCGCTGAGGACTGAGAGTTTCACAGCAAGCACAGCAAACCCGGGAAGGTCCGGCTCTGTGGGGAATGGGTGTCCGCCAAAGGAAAACTAAGAAACAGAAAAAACTTCATCACTGGGCGGAGAGATCCAAGATGGCCGTGTAGCAGTAGCTCAGGATTGTAGCTCCCAGTGAAAGCACTGAGTGAGTAGATGCCGCAATTGCAGACGAATTTTTGATGCCCACAAACTGGGAGATTCCCGGCGAAGGAGCCACACGGGTCGCCAGCGTGACTCTTTTGGCCAGCGCGGCACTTCTCAGTGTGGAGTATATGGGACTGGGTGCCCCTTTAGTCGGGCTCCGCTGGTCCCATCCCCACAAGGAGAAGAGCAATTGGAAGCGCTGAGGACTGAGAGCAAGCACAGCTGAACCCAGGAAGCACAGCAAGCACAGCTGAACCCGGGAAGGCCCAGCTCTGTGGGGAAGGGGCGTCCGCCGAAGGAAAACTAAGAAACAGAAAAAACTTCATAACCAACAAGCCAGACGTCCACTCAGAGACCCAATCTGAAAGTCGGCAATTACAAAGACGACAGGTGGATAAATCCACAAAAATGGGAAGAAACCAGGGCAAAAAGGCTGAG
>PVKP010018734.1:0-43756 GCA_004027715.1 Plecturocebus donacophilus | reverse complement strand
CACATTATACCTATTTTAAAAGTAACCACATAATTGGAAGTAAATCACTCCTCAGCAATTGCATAGCATTTCACAGGTTTGAATAAAATATTGGTTGTCTGCTTATTTATTATTTTCATCCCCTATTCTTTCCTGTCTCCATTGTTAAGCACAATTATTGGCATAAAAGAGGTTTTTAATACCCATTTTTAGACTGCATTCTAGCCTGGGTAATAAAACAAGAATCCTATTCTCTCTCCCTCTTTCTATTCCTCTTTCTTTCTCTCTTTCTCTCTTTCATTCTTTTTTCTTTCTTTTGCTGTTTCTTTCTTTCTCCTTTTCTTTTTCTAAAAAAAAAAAAATTAAATTTGGGATTTTTGAGAAGAAAAATACGAAAATAAATTTGCTTATTAAACATATTCTTCATTTAAAAAAACTCTTGGGAAAATATTGGCAAAATACAGAATTCACTTCTCAAAGTTTTTCTTTGTTTCCATTATTTCAAAATAATATGTATGACATTTGCATTACTCGATGAGAAGTGAATCAAGAGAGAATAGTTGAATAGACATGTGAATTAATGATTTAATGTTTATCCAGTGCAGGAAACATTGTGTTTCATTAAAATAAAAACGGATTCTGGCCAAAAACTGTCATAGTAGTTTAGGTTTGCACATGGATTTTATAAGTTTCAACCCCATAACTTTAGTGGTAAAATCAAAGCTAAGTAGAATAAAACTAGTAATGTTTCAATTTAAGTTTATTCTAAAAGATCAAAAGGTAGATGCTCTTAAAATGTCCGTATTAAATTAAAATATACCTGTGAAAGGATGAAGAAAAATTAATGGTGTGAAGAAAAAAAACTTAATGTAGTATTAACAGTATAATATTTACCTATGTGTAGGCTAAATTATTTATAAAATTCCTTCTATCTTTCTTTATGCTGTGATTTCAGAAACTGCTTTTCCTAGCTTTTGAAGTAATTCAATGAAGTTTTGTACCAAATAAGTGACTGGTTGGTGTAACATTCCTAAATTCAATGAATAACAAAGAACTGGTTAGTTTAATTTTAAATCAATTTTAAAAGATGATTAAGACGAATCTACTCTACAAAAAAAAATCATGCAGGTCACCTTTTATAGAAAATGAATGTAAATTAAAGAATAGAGAAGCAAAAGTTAGCCTTTAGAAAACTGGCATGTGCAAATCTCACCTCATAGTCTTGAAAAGAAACATCACATTTGGTTATTCCTATAATGCAAATGTCATATATTATTACAACAAAAAGAGACATACTTTTTAATGATGCCTTAAACAAAGTCTTATTTTTATTGTTGGAATTAAAGAGGCAACACAGGTATTGCAGTAAAAGAGAATAAAGGAAGTCAGTTAAATTTTAAGAAAAATTTGTAAGCTTCAGTTTGGGGCTAGATACATTTCCTGGCATGAAAGATTGGAGAGAATATATAAACATATATTCTAAATTTATATTTACTTTTTATTATAAAATTTTAGGTAATAAAAAATAGACACATCTTTTATTATATAATAATATATAATAAATATATGTAATAAATTTTATATAATAAAATTTTTAGGTGAGTCAAAAATTAAGATATATCAAAGTAAAAAAAATAATTTTTTATTATACAATAAAAATTTTATATTATTAAAAAGACTTTTATATAAATATAAATCATTTTAATTTTTATAATAAAAAGAGACACAGAGAACAGCATGGGGAACAGCCTTCATCATCCAATCACCTCCCACCAGGTCCCTCCCCAATACATAGGGATTACAATTCAACATGAGATTTGGGTGGGGACACAGAGCCAAACTGTATGACCAAGTGATGCATCTGGAACTGGTCCAGGAACCACACTTTTTGAGAATCACTGGATTAGAAACATGCTTTTAGAAACCATCGAGCAAGGAAGAGGCCACTTTTTTGAAAATTAGCCACACACAAGTTAGTTCAAGTTATTGAAATTTTCATTTATGTTGTCTGAGACAACTAACTTCAAGACCGAGTTCAGTTAGGAAATATTCTGTTTATGTAGAGAACCCCCAAGAGAAACAATTGCTTGTAGAAGTCCCCTTTGGGACCCATCAATAATCTGAACCAGAGAGGCTTAGAAGAAAGGCATGTGTTTTACTTGGCTGATAGAGCCCAAGAAAGCATTGATAATGAAAACATAGAAATGAACCAGTCCTAATGCGCCATCACTTTGAGGAATAATTTCAAAAGAAGGTGAAAAGTACTGGATAAACTTGCTTTTTATCTAGCACTTATCAATATTTATCCAATTGATAAATATTGGACGTGCTTGTGTCCAGAAACAAACTCTATGTGAATGGGACTTTAATAAATGCTTCAAGATCAAAAACAAATGGCAAGATTTTAGGTCACTGTTATAAAACAAGAGGGAGGTGTGGGCTGTTTTACTTTACCCACATTCACAAATCTCAAATAAAACATAGAGAATGTGTCTTGCTTAACTTTTAAAATAGGACATAATTTTGAAATTTACTTTTCACACAGAATATGACATCAAAGGGAGCAGTCACCAAATTTATCCTTGCAATTAGAAAAAATTTGAATCCTTATTTCCAGTAACTAAATGAAAGAAATGCATTACAGTTGGTTTAGCAAGGCCACCTGAGGAACCGCAATGGTAGACTTTGAATTTAAGAGCTTAATTTCTTTGCTTTTAGATAAGTTTTGAAAAATGAGTGAAGTACTAAACTAGTGGCTTTGTTGAAGACAGAGCTTCTACATTCTGCCCTTCCTGTGTTGAACTGATTCAAATGTTGGTGCACTTTGGAAGTAGTGAAAGAAATGAGAATGAACAAAAAAAGAGAGAAATGCCTTATAGTGGTTGCTTTTGCCTACCACAGGAAATGTCTAGCCATTTAGTGTAACTTATTCCAAGTAAGAGTTCTGAGGCTACGTTTTAGCAACTGTTCATTGTTTGATTCGTTGTATATACAGTGTTGTCAGTCTCTCAGACCTTAAGTGAGTATGCAAATAATTATTTGATTGTTCAAGCACATAATTTTTTTCACAGTTCCTAAAGAAAACAGAGTTAAAAGGGCTTTTCAAAATTAATTTCCATATAGATTTCCTTTTTTAAATGTAGTGGCTTATGAGATATGTATATATACACATATACATGCAAATATTGGACTCTGTTGTGATTGCCTTGTCTGAAGATTGGGTTCATAAATAAGTGATCGTACAAATTATAAGAAAAAATCCAATTTATTTTGAAAAAGGATCAACAAGAGACAGTATCCATAGATGTGGTGTTTTAAAATTAATCATTTTAAAAAACATATATATATGAAGGAAATTGTTCATTTAAAATTCCGAACATTTTTACCTCAGAAGCACTGACATTCAAAAGACAATTCATATTTACAGTATTATCATAGGGCACAAAGAATGGTTGAAGACTTCAAAAAACATGTATTCTATCAAATAACATTTATAAAATTTGAATGATCCTGGAAAACACATTTTTTAAACCAATGGAATATGACTAATAATGTCGCAGATTGATGCCTCATAAGAAAATAATTATATTACATGAGATATAGTGACATAATATTCTTAACTAAACTGATATCTCTTTAAAACTGATTTCAAACTTTCAGGTTTGTTGTAATGGCATGCTCTATAACCCCAAGCCTGGCCACCACTGTTGTGAAGAAAAATATATCCCATTCATTCTGAATTCTACCGGAGTTTGTTGTGGTGGCCGAATACAAGAGGCACAACCAAATCATCAGTGCTGCTCTGGGTATTATGCTAGAATTCTACCAGGTAAGGATTATCTCCAGGTATACTCAAAAACTTTGGGAACCGGAAAATATAAACAGGTGATTCATGTCAGTGAGAACTGTTTCAAACGTCTCCCCCACCCCAACAAAAATTGAACCACAAACACATAACTAATGCCCTGCTTTAAATATTATTTCTTTCTTCTGCTTTGTTAAAATATAAGCAAGGCTAAATATTAGAAAAAGAGAGAACACAGGAATTTATAATATCTACTACATAAAGAAATAAATCTGGAGATCCTGGTTAACTACTTTTATCTTGTGGCTGTTTTTTTTTTTTTTAATTAACATGATTATATATTTTCACTGTTAAATCTGTGAATTGCTGACTGTTCAACTGCATGAAGCTGTTTCCCGCTTCTTCCATTTCTAATATGAACTACACATGCATTGTTCCTGGATAGATTGTTACAGCAAATTTCATTTGTGAGAATTCTAGGCCACTGAAAGTATTCTCTCATCATTATAAGTCAGGCAAGAGTGGCAAACTGGATTTTTTCCTTCCCTCTATTAGCCAACTTAGTGAGTTATTTTGCTCCAAATTTCAACTATATAAAACAATGCCTAGTGAATATAATTGGGAATGATGATAATAACGACTGGCCTTTTTTTTTTTTTTTTTTTTCTCTTTTTTGAGATGGAGTCTCACTCTGTTGCCAGGCTGGAGTGCATTGGCATCTCAGCTCACTGCAACCTCCACCTCCTAGGTTCAAGTGATTCTCCTGCCTTAGCCTCCTGAGTAGCTGGGGCTATAGGCATATACCTCCATGCACAGCTAATTTTTGTATTTTTAGTAGAGATGAGGTTTCACATGTTGGCCAGGATGGTCTCACTCTCTTGACCTCATGATCCGCCTACCTTAACCTCCCAAAGTACTGGAATTACAGGTGTGAGCCACCATGTCCAGCCAACAACTGGCATTTTTAAAGTACCAAGTCTCTTGCAGGCTCCGTGTTAAAGGCTTTACATAGGATACCTTATAGAATCTTCACAACTCTGGGAAATTGGTATTTTCTCTGCAATTTACAAGTAAGGAAATGATTTTAGAGAGGATCAATAACATATCAAGATTCATAGAATTGAACAGAAGTGGAAGAACTAAAATGTGAATATAGGTATGTCTTTCCTAAATCTATGCTCTTTTGAGTATTTTACTGCCTCTTTAACCAAAAAGCATCAACATGTGTTGACAATTTTTGTAAAAGGACTATTTCAGACTTCTAAACTTCTTCATTACCACTATTGTCAGTTACTATTTATCCTACAAAAGTAATTGAGAATACAAATTTTTTTCTGCTACTTAAGTTTGATACTGATATCTCCTTCAAAGAGCAGGAAATAGATATAGGAGAAAGAGAAAAAACTAAGTTTTGGAGGCCATAGGAAAGCTGAATGCTTTAAGATATCTAGTTTAAGGTGAAATTTATACCCAACATCTGTTTCAGTGTACCTTGTGTTCAATATAAGTATATCCATCCAAGGCATGTGAAATGTCTAACCCAGTGTCTTTTCTGGAAAACACTGTAGCAAATGTAGAAAGAGTGTAATCACCTAATGGGTTTATCTTGCCCATTGCACAGATATTGCCAATTTACCAAGACAGTGGTATAGAAATAGAGAAAGAGATTAATAAATGCTTAGCCAGCTAAGCAGGACAGGAGTTTTTACTCAAAACAGGCTCCCAGAAAATTCAAACACTAGGGTTTTTTCAGGATAGTTTGGTGAGCATAGGGCTAGGGAATGAGGGATGCTTATTGGTTGGGGATAAACTTATAGGGAATCAGAGCTGTCTTCATGCCCTTAGTCAGTTCCTGGATGGGGACTGCAAGATCAGATGAGCCAGTTTATTGGTCTGGGTGATGCTAGCTGGTCCATCAGAATAAAGAGTCTGAAAAATACCTTGAACTCCAATCTTAGGTTTTATAATAGTGATGTTGTCTATGGGAGCAATTGGGAAGGTTAGGAATCATGTGGCCTCTGGTGGCATGAACACCTGACCCATAGTTTCTGTGACTAATTTGTTAGTTTTATAAAGATGTTCTGCTCCCCAAGCAAGGAGCAAGTTTGCTTCAGAAAAGGGCTGTCATCATTGATTTGAAGTTAAACTGTAAACTACATACCTCCCATAGCTATCTTGACCTATGCCCAGGAATAGACAATGGTAGCTTGGAGACTAGATGGAATTGATTAGGTCAGATATCTTTCACTGTCATAATTTTCCAGTGTCAGAATTTTCTTACTGTCATAATTTTTGCAAAGGTGGTTTCAGGCGTACTGATTAAATACTGCTCAAATTTACTCAAGGCAAAGAACCTTCATTCATTATATTTTGTTACAATTCATAGGGAAAAAACATATGTTTTTTTAGCAGTGCTGTCATTTCTTATTCTCTATCAAAAATATTTGAAAATTAAATATGTTCTAGTGAACCAGATTTTCCAAGTAAGAAAAAATAAAAATATATATGGAAATAAGGATTTTGTAGAAAACTATTAAACTTCTTTATACTATAACTCACAGTGTTAACAATGGATCAAATACTGTTAAATGCTGTACTTTCTCAAAATAACTTACATTTGGGGAGTTTTCATGTATGGTTCATATCTGCCCTTGCTTATAAATAATTGCTATGAAATTATAATTACAGTAATGAGATGGACATTTTGGTTCAGTTCCTACCATTCTTCACACCAGTAGACCAAGTTGAGCATGGAACTGAATAATAGTGTTTTCATTTCCACATCACATTAAAATTTTTGATGTTACGATTTGTAGCAAACTATTAAAACTCTACAAAATATCCTCTGTCCCTTAAAACTAATGAAAAATATTTAGTTACATCTATCACTGCTACTAACTCAAGAGACTTTTCGGTGACTCTCAATGTTAACACAAGTAGTCAGATTTTAAACTGACAGCACAATCTACTTTTGTTAGGTTTCAAAATAAAATTGAACATTTTCCTTAAAAATGAAATAAGTCTTGGAAGCTCAGAAGTTGTCATTGATATTATAAAGCCTTTTAATAATTAGTTTTTAGAGCAAGAGTTTTTAACTTATATAAATACATGTTTCTTCAGACCTAAAGCATGTTTAATATCTACCAAACTATTGAGCATGTGCCAAATTTTGATTCTTTTTAAGTAGTTCATTTTTCATAGTATTAGAATGCTTACCACGGTGTCAAGAGAAAAGAAGAAAGCAATCTCATGAAGTAATCAAAGAGTGTTTTGCTCCAGTCATTAATCTCACTGTACCTAAATGAAGAGATTATTTTTGTGACCTCTGTCCTCAGCCCTGAGGTCTTTGTTAACTAGTTTAACACTGGTTGCATTGAGAAAAACAAAAAAGCACAGTGGCCCCAAATCCTCTTGCAACTAAATGTGATTTAAATCTGATCACTAGTCTGCCAGTTCAAGACCATGGTGAGTATAGGAATTTTGATATTTATAGATTAGACTAAAATATTGGTAAATATGTACTTCATTTTTTTCTCATGACTTTCCACCTAACACCCCATAACAAAGACCAGAAGAGAAAAGAATGATTATTTCTCTCCCTTTTTTATAAATATGCTAATGACCCCAAGTAAATGTTAATATGGGTCATCCTTTGATAAGAATAACAATTAACTGTTAGACTCCATGGTAGTTTTTAGAGAGAAAACATTTTCAAGTCTGGACTGAAATAGATTTATTTTGAGAGATTAATGAGAAGGTGACTGATCCTTGTATCTTACGTCTAATAGCCCTTTTTTGAGGAAAATAAATCTGTTTTATTTCTCATTGATATAATCTATACCTTTTTTTTGAAGTCTTTTATTCTGTCAGTAACTAAATAAGATTCTGAGAGATTCAGTAAAGTACAACTAAAATATCTAAACCAATTAACATTTGTTATGCTCAAAAGAGGCTTTAAAAAAAAAAGTGTTGACTTTCCCCAATGTACAAGTATATACCATGCTTCCATTAAGCCCATCATTGTCCTAAGTGACGTTTAATTAACTGATGTTGCTCTGTACCATGAGACACATTATCTAAAGTTTACCAAAGAGGATATTATGTTCTCTGACTGCAAAGACAAAAAATATGGTAACTACATTTCAGCTCAAATAGAATTATTTTAACCAGAGGAACATAACAAATACAGTAACTTTATTGTTTATAATAAGCTCATTGCTCCTTCAGTAGCCTCTGGTAGAATCATGGTGGAAACTTTTACTAAGTTCCCTGTTACTTATAGATTCCATATTATAGGATCCTCTCAAATATAATTGACTAAGGCAAACTGTCTGCCAAATTCTAGAAATTCGTATTTTGAGAAAGAAAACTGCATATGCCTTGATTCACCCCTGGATATTTACCCTAGAGAAAGGCAAATTTATGTTTACACAAAAACCTGTAAATGAATGTTTACAGCAGCTGTATTCAAAACAGCCAAAACTTGGAAACAATCCAAATGTCCCTAATTGAGTAAATGGACAAACTGTAGAACTAAGGAATACTACGTAGCAATAAAAAAGAAGGAAGTATTGATAAATCCCAAGAAGATATCATGCCCAGTAAAAGAAGCCACTCTCAAAAAGCTACAAACTCTGAGACTGCATTTACATGACATACAATATAAGACAAGCCATAGTTTTGAAGAAAAAGTGGGCAATTGCCAAATGGATGGGAAGGCAGTGTGACTATACAGGAATAGCATGAGGGTGTTCTGGGGGCTGATGACACTCTTTTGTATCCTGATTGTGTTTCTTTGTTAAAATTCATGGGTGTATGCACCCAGAAAAACGCAATGGTACTGAATAATATTTTTTAAATAAAATATTTTTTAAAGACTTTGCCTTAGAACTCTATTTCCATTTTACACATAGAGAAAATGGGACATAGAAACATGGCCAGCACACTCAGCTAGCCAAAATCAGAATTTTCATGATTGAATTTTAGGTTGAGCCCTTAGAGATGGTCTGTTATATAATAATGTGATTAGTTTTCATGAGTAACTTAATATATTTTTCTCATAAGCTGGTAGAACAGAAAGACAGCAAATATATCTCCATTAAAATTACAATGAAAATTCTTATTTTTAAAAGAAAGCAAAAATGTCCTAGTCAGTGATGACTATTTCAGGTAATATTTTACATGATCACATTCTTATAAAAGAATAAGATTTGTGTAGTGTTTCAGTGGTTTGATGCTGAATAATTAGTGGATAAGATATTAATTCAGGAGGCAAACTGCCTGGCTCCACATCCCATTTCTTTCACTTCTTAGTTGTTTGACCTTCATTAAGTAACTTTAGGAATATTAGCGGGGAATCAATGTTTCTGATGTCCACTGGGCTGCTGAGTTAGAATACCCAAAGCTTACCCACTCTTTCATATACAAATAGAAAAAAAAATGTTTAGTAATTGGGGAGCATTTGAGTAAAGGGGGTTAACAGGCCTCCTTTAAATAACAAAGTTTCTAAGGAAACAATCCTTGGTTTCACAAGGATTCTATGAGGCCAAGCAATTCTCTAAGCTGACTTTTAGCAACTGGCCAGGGTGAGTCATAAAGAGCTTCCAAACTTTGAGGAGAAAAAAGACTTTCCATTTTGCAAAATGTCACACCCTAAAATTTAGGTTCTAGAAAAAGCACTTTGTTCTGACAAAATTGACGTTTAGAGACTTTATGCTGATTGTAAGCTACCGCTGTTGACAAATAGAGGGAATCAATTTTTTGAGACTATCTGGAGAGCATGACAGATGATCATTCATGTATTGTATAACAGTTTAATCTTATAGAGGAAATTAAATATCTCTGTTTATTTCCTATTGCTGCTATAATGCATTACCAGAAACTTTATGGCTTAAAACCACACAAACTTATTTTATACATCTCAATATCAAAAGTTTGAAATGGGTCTCATTGAGCTAAAACTAAGAAGTTAACAACAGCTGGATTCCCTTCTGGGGGAGAAAATTCATTTTCTTGCCTTTTCTACCTTGCAGAGGCTGCTCACATTCTTTGGCTTGTGGACCCCCTCCATTTTCCAGGCCAACAATGACCAGCTGAGCATTTCTCACATTGTATTATTAAACTAAATTATATCTGCTGTCTTCATTCCCCTTTCCCATGTAACATAATATAGTCATAGGTTCCGTGGTTTAGGATGTGGATATCTTTGGGAGATCATGTTGTGCATACCATTGTAAGGTAATGGTTAAGCAATTATGAGAATTAAGAAGGCATTGCTATAAACACTCAGCGAATAACTGTCACAAATGAGACAAAAAAGACACTGTGAGCCTGAGTGCAAGAATATGTGAAAAAATGCTAAGTATAGATCTACTGCTGTAAACTAAGCAGCTACCTCAGGGAGAGGCAGTAGGATGGTATTAGACTTGGGAACTACAGGAAAATGGGAAGTGCAACCTTGTTAATGACCTTTAAATCATATATATATATATATATATATATATATATATATATATATATATACACACACATACACATATATATGTACTTTAAGTTCAGGAGTACATGTGCAGATCATGTCGGATTGTTACATAGGTATACACATGCCATGACGGTTTGCTGCATCCATATCCCCGTCACCTACATTAGGTATTTTTCCTAATGTTATTCCCTCCCCAATCCCCTCACCTGCTGCTATCCCTCCCCTACCCTCCCCCAAATAGGCCCCAGTGTGTGATCCCCTCCCTGTGTCCATGTGTTCTCATTGTTCAGCATCCAACTATGATTGAGAACATGTGGTGTTTGGTTTTCTGTTCTTGTGTCAGTCTTTTGAGAATGATGGTTTCCAGCTTCATCCATGTCCCTGAAAAGGACATGAACTCATCCTTTTTTATGGCTGCATAGTATTCCATGGTGTATATGTCCCACATTTTCTTTATCCAGTCTATCATTGATGGGCATTTGGGTTGGTTCCAAGTCTTCACTATTGTAAACAGTGCTACAATGAACATAGGTGTGCATGTGTCTTTACAATGGAACGATTTATAATCCTTTGGGTATATACCCGATAATGGGATTGCTGGGTCAAATAGTATTTCTATTTCTAGATCCTTGAGGAATCGCCACACTGTCTTCCACAATGGTTGAACTAATTTACACTCCCACCAACAGTGTGAAAACATTCCTATTTCTCCACATCCTCTTCAGCATCTGTTGTCTCCAGATTTTTTTAATGATCAGCATTCTAGCTGGCATGAGACGGTGTCTCATTGTGGTTTTGATTTGCATTTCTCTAATGATCAGGGGTGATGAGCATTTTTTCATATGTTTGTTGGCTGCATAAATGTCTTCTTTTGAAAAGTGTCTGTTCATATCTTTTGCTCACTATTTGATGGGATTGTTTTTTTCTTGTATATTTGTTTTAGCTCTTTGTAGATTCTGGATATTAGCCCTTTGTCAGATGGGTAGCTTGCAAAAATTTTTTTCCATTCTGTTGGTTGCCAATTCACTCTAATGATTGTTTCTTTTGCTGTGCAGAAGCTCTTAAGTTTAATTAGTTCTCATTTGTCTCTTTTGGCTTTTGTTGCCATTGCTTTTGGTGTTTTAGTCATGAAGTCCTTGCCTGTGCCTATATCCTGAATGGTTTTGCATAGGTTTTCTTCTAGGGTTTTTATGGTATTAGGCTTATGTTTAATTCTTTAATCCATCTGGAGTTAATTTTAGTGTAAGGTGTCAGGAAAGGGCCCAGTTTCAGCTTTCTGCACATGGCTAGCCAGTTTTCCCAACACTGTTTAGGAAACAGGGAATCCCTTCCCCATTGTTTGCTTTTGTCAGGTTTGTCAAAAATCAGATGGCTGTAGATGTGTGGTGTTACTTCCAAAGGCTTTGTTCTGTTCTATTGGTCTATATCTCTGTTTTGGTAACAGTACCATACTGTTTTGATGACTGTAGCCTTGTAGTATAGTTTGAAGTCAGGTAGCGTGATGCCTCCCACGTTATTCTTTTTGCTTAGGATTGTCTTGGCTATGCAACTCTTTTTTGATTCCATATGAAGTTTAAAGTGATTTTTTCCAGTTCTGTGAAGAAGGTAGCTTGATGGGGATAGCATTCAATCTATAAATTACTTTGGGCAGTATGACCATTTTCATGTTTTCCATTTGTTTGTGTCCTCACTTATTTTCCTGAGCAGTGGTTTGTAGTTCTCCTTGAAGAGGTCCTTCACATTCCTTGTTAGTTGTATCCTAAGTATTTTATTCTCTTTGTAGCAATTGTGAATGGGCGTTCCCTTATGATTCGGCTCTTTCTTTGTCTGTTATTGATGTATAGGAATGCTTGTGATTTTTGCACATTGATTTTGTATCCTGAGACTTTACTGAAGTTGCTTATCATCTTAAGGAGATTTTGGGCTGAGACGATGGAGTCTTCTAAATATACAATCATGTCATCTGCAAATAGAGACAATTTGAATTCCTTTTTTCCTAATTGGATACCCTTTATTTCTTTTTCTTGCCCAATTGCTCTGGCTAGAACTTCCAATACTATGTTGAATAGTAGTGGTGAGAAAGGGCACCCTTGTCTAGTGCCAGTTTTCCAAGGAAATGCTTCCAGTTTTTGCCCATTCAGTATGATATTGGCTGTGGGTTTGTCCTAAATAGCTTTTAGTATTTTGAGATATGTTCCATCAATACCTAGTTTATTGAGAGTTTTTAGCATAAATTGCTGCTGAATTTTGTTGAAGGCCTTCTCTGCATCTATTGAGATAATCATGTGGTTTTTGTCTTTGATTCTGTTTTTGTGATGGATTACATTCATAGATTTGTGTATGTTGAACCAATCTTGCATCCCCAGAATGAAGCTGACTTGATCTTGGATAAGCTTTTTGATGTACTGTTGCATTCGGTTTGCCAGTATTTTATTGAAGATTTTTGCATCTATAGTCTTCATGGATATTGGCCTGAAATGTTCTGTTTTAGTTGTATCTCTGCCAGATTTTGGTATCAGGATGATGTTGGTCTCATAAAATGAGTTAAGGAGGATTCCCTCTTTTTGTATTGCTTGGAATAGGTTCAGACGGATTGGTACCAGCTCCTCTTTGTACATCTGGTAGAATTCAGCTGTGAACCCATCTCGACCAGGACTATTTTGGGTTGGTAGGCTATTAATTGCTACCTCAACTTCAGACCTTGTTATTGGTCTATTCAGGGATTCAGTTTCTTCTTGGATTAGTCTTGGAAGAGTGTAAGTGTTCAGGAATTTATCCGTTTCTTCTAGATTTACTGGTTTATGTGCATAGAGGTGTTTGTAGTAATCTCTGATGGTAGTTTGTATTTCTGTGGAATCAGTAGTGATATCCCCTTTATTGTTTTTTATTGCATCTATTCGATTCTTCTCTCTTTTCTTTTTTATTAGTCTGGCTGGTGGTCTATGTATTTTGTTGATCTTTTCAAAAAGCCACCTCCTGGATTCATTGATTTTTTGAAGGGTTTTTTGTGTCTCTATCTCCTTCAGTTCTGCTCTGATCTTAGTTATTTCTTGTCTTCTGCTAGCTTTTGAATTTGTTTGATCTTACTCCTCTAGTTCTTCTAATTGTGATGATAAGATGTCAGTTTTAGATCTTTTTTCACTTCTCATGTGGGTAGTTAGTGCTATAAAGTTCCCTCTAGACACGGCTTTAAATGTGTCCTAAAAATTCTGGTTTGTTGTCTTTGTTCTCATTGGTTTTGAAGAACATCTTTATTTCTGTCTTCATTTCATTATTTCCAGTAGTCATTCAGGAGGTGGTTGTTCAGTTTCTACGTAGCTGTGCGGTTTTGAGTGAATTTCCTAATCCTGAGTTCTAATTTGATTGCACTGTGATCTGAGAGATGGGTTGTTATGATTTCTGTTCTGCATTTGCTGAGGAGTGATTTACTTCCAATTACGTGGTCAATTTTAGAATAAGTGCAATGTGATGCTGAGGAGAATGTATATTCTGTGGATTTGGGATGGAGAATTCTGTAGATGCCTATTAGGTCCGCTTGCTTCAGATCTGAGTTCAAGTCCTGGATATCCTTTTTAATTTTCTGTTTCATTGATCTTTTGACAATGGAGTGTTAAATAATATTGACAATGGAGTCAATAATATTGACAGTGGATATTATTGACATTGTCAATAATATTGACAGTGGAGTGTTAAGTCACCCACTATTATTGTGTGGGAGTCAGTCTCTTTGTAGGCTAAGAACTTGCTTTATGTATCTGGGTGCTCCTGTATTGGGTGCATATATATTTAAGATAGTTAGCTCTTCTTGTTGCATTGATTGCTTTACCATTATGTAATGCCCTTCTTTGTCTCTTTTGATCTTTGTTGGTTTAAAGTCTGTTTTTTCAGAAACTAAAATTGCAAACCCTGCTTTTTTCTGCTCTACCTTTGCTTGGTAAATCTTTCTCCATCCCTTTATTTTGAGTCTAAGTGTTTCTTTGCATATGAGATGGGTCTCCTGAATACAGCACACGGATGGGTCTTGACTCTTTATTCAATTTGCCAGTCTGTCTCTTTTGATTGGGGCATTTACCCCATTTACATTTAAGGTTAATATTGTTATGTGTAAATTTGATCCTGCCATTTTGATACTAGCTGGTTGTTTTGCCCACTAATTGATGCAGCTTCTTCGTTGTGTTGATGGTCTTTACCATTTGATATGTTTTTGCAGTGGCTGGTACTGGTTGTTCCTTTCCATGTTTAGTGGTTCTTTCAGGAGCTCTTGCAAGGCAGGCCTGGTGGTGATGAAATATCTCAGCAATTGCTTGTCTGTAAAGGATTTTGTTTCTCCTTCACTTATGAAACTTAGTTTGGTTGGATGTGAAAATCTGGGTTGAAAGTTCTCTTCTTTAAGGATGTTGAATATTGGCCCCCACTGTTTTCTGGCTTGTAGGGTTTCTGCCAAGAGATCCGCTGTAAGTTTGATGGGCTTTCATTTGTGGGTAACCTGACCTTTCTTTCTGGCTGTCCTTAGCATTTTTTCCTTCATTCCAACCCTGGTGAATCTGATGATTATGTGCCTTGGGGTTGCTTTTCTTGAGGAATATCTTTGTGGTGTTCTCTGTATTTCCTGGATTTGAATGTTGGCCTACCTTGTTAGGTTGGAAAAGTTCCCCTGGATAATATCCTGAAGAGTGTTTTCCAGCTTGGTTTCATTGTCCCAGTCACATTCAGGTACACTGATCAAACGTAGATTAGGTCTTTTCACATAATCCCATATTTCTTGGAGACTTTATTCACTTCTTTTTACTCTTTTTCTGTAATCTTGCCTTCTCATTTTATTTCACTGAGTTGGTCTTCAATCTCTGATATCCTTTCTTCTGCTTGATCGATTCAGCTATTGGATCTTGTGGTTCACAAAGTTCTCGTGCTGTGTTTTTCAGCTCCATCAAGTCATTTATGTTCTTTGCTAAGCTGGTTATTCTAGTTAATATTTTGTCTAACCATTTTTCAAGGTTTTTCATTTCTTTGCATTGGGTTAGAACATGCTTGTTTAGCTTAGAGAAGTTTGTTATTACCCACCTTCTGAAGCCTGCTCCTGTCAATTTATCAAACTTATTCTCCATCAAGTTTTGTTCCCTTGCTGGTGAGGAGATGTGATCCCTTGGAGGAGAAGAGGCGTTCTGGTTTTTTGGTGATTTCAGCCTTTTTGCACTGGTTTCTTCCCATCTTTGTGGATTTTTGAAGTTGGGACTTTCGGATGGGGTCTCTGAGTGGATGTCCTTTCTGTTGATGTGGAAGCTATTTCTTTTTGTTTTTTAGTTTTCTTTCTAACAAATGGTCCCCTCTACTGCAGGACTGCTGGAGGTCCACTCCAGACCCTGCTTGCCTGGGAATCACCCATGAAGGCTGCAGAAAAGCAAGAATTGCTGCCTGTTTCTTCCTCTGGCAGCTTCATCTCAGGAGGGTACCCGCCAGATATCAGTCAGAGCTCTCCTGTATGAGGTGTCTCTTTGGATATATGAGGGTCAGGGAGCCACTTGAGGAGACAGTCTGTCTCTTGTCAGAGCTCAAGTGCTATGCTAGGTGCTCCGTTGCTCCCTTCAGAGCTACTGGGCAGGGACGTTTAAGTCTGCTGGAGTGGAACTCACAACCGTCCCTTTTCCCAGGTGCTCTGACCCGGGAAGGTGGGGCTTTATTTATAAGTCCCCTGAGGGGCTGCTGCCTTTTTTTCAGAGATGTCCTGCCCAGCAAGGAGGGAGTCTAGTCACAGTCTGCCTGCAGAGGCCTTGCTGAGCTGCTGTGGGTTCCACCCACCTGCTGTGTAAACTTCCTTGCAATTTTGTTTACACAGTCAAGGTTAGAACTGCCTTAGTCATGGCGGAAGCCCTAACCCAACAGCTAGCTCGACCATCCCAGGTTGAGTTCAAACTGCTGTGCTGGCTGCAAAAATCTGAAGCCAGTGGGTTTCAGTTTGCTGGTCTTTGTGCTGGAGGGATCTGCCGAGCCAAATCACTTGTCCCCTGGCCTTCAGCCCCCTTTTTTTCAGGGGACTGGGTGGTTCTGTCTCATAGGCACTCCAGGCACCAGCTAGAACAGCCACCCAGTTTTTTGCTGAAAACCCATGGCTCCAGCTAAATTGGCCACCCTGTTTTGTGCTGGAAACTGTGAGCCGGTGTTTTTGGCACCAGTGGGAACCTCCTTTTCTGTAGGCTGTAAAGACCATGGGAAAAGGACAGTATCTAAGCCAGAGTGCCGGAGTTTCTGGAAAAGTTCCCGATGACCTCCCTCTGGTAGGAGAGGAAGTCCTCCAGCCCTTTGAACTTCCCAGGTGGGGAAATGCCCCACCCTGCCTTGATTTGCCCTCCTTGGGCTACACCTACTGTCCAACCAGTTCCACTGAGATGAACCTGGTACCTCGATTGAAAATGTGGACATCACTTGCCTTCTGTGTTGCTCTCACTGGGAAATGAGCTCCGGAGCTGTTCCTATTCAGCCTTCTTGGTAGCTATCCAGGCTGACCCTTAAATCCTGTACAAAGTGGCACACAAATCTTTTTTCATTTTAATAGAGTGAACAGTGAACTACAAGGAATGGTACAGGGGATAATGAGGTATTATGCCAAGTGAGGTAACTTTTTGGAGGTATGTAGATACAATGGACCAAGTTGTTAAACACTATTCTTTTTTAGTAGACTTTGGGCTAGTTTCAAGAAATGCATAGCCAGATTGATAGACATCTTTAAGGGATTAGCATCCTTTATGAATACCACATCTGAGCAGTTTTTGCCCCAAAGGATCTTGGAGACACATTCAAAGTCAGAGATATTGATCACAAAGGCATCAGGTAATTAGCTGGTGCCATCACCAAATTATAGATCAGGAATTCTTCCCCTGGGAATTACAGAAAGAGGCTTTCAGGTCGACATTTATGCTGGTGTCTCATTTACAAAGTGGATTTCTTCTCAACAGATGCACTGAAGTAGAATTACTAAACAAAAAAATGTGTTGATTCAAGAGAAGGAAAAGAAAAATAAAGGCAGAATCTGAAAATAATTTTAAATTTTTACCACTGTGACATTTGATTATTACTAGGAAGGGATGATGGAAATTTACAAGGAGTTTTGATAGATAATATACCCCCCAGTATCAACCTTCTATTTTTACAATTGCATAGAAATTTATCTCTTTCTATGTCAAGGGCAGTTATGGATAGATGAGAGCAGCTACTTTCACAAACAGATGCTGTATTGTCAAAGTTTGTCCTTTTTCTTTTTTGACTGCATCTTTCTAAGATACACTAATAAGGGCAGGGTAGGTGTTCTCCCAGTGTTCCTTACAATACTGATAGCTGTTGTTGTGTAGACTAGACACAGGACTGTCTTCATTCTTGTCTTTATCTAATTGCTTAATCTCAAAAGCTATTAATATGGTCTGATTTTTTTTTTCTTTTTTATGAGTCAAAGTATCTTCTAAGTGCTTAGCAAGCTCATGTAATTTAGAGAGAAGGGACAATCTACTGCCTTATCTTCTGTTTTCTGGGAAGTTATGATATCTTCTTCACCCTTCTTGAGACTAGAGAATTCTGGAAGGTGGTAGTTAGGTGGTCTCTGAAACCAGGCATGGATTTATTTTTTCCTTGTTTAGAGGACTTTTTTCTGGTAAAATATACATAACATAAAATTTATCATTTTAACCATTTTCTAAGCACATAATTCTGGGGCATTGAGTACATTCACATTGTTATACAATCATTACCACCATCCATCACCACCAATCATTATCATCATCTTCTCAAGCTGAGACTGTTTCCATTGGGCACTAACGTTTCACTCCCCCTTATCTTCAACCCCTGGAAATCACCATTCTGTTTTGGTCTCTATGAATTTGACTACTATGGGTACCTATTATAATTGGAATCATATAATATTTGTCTTTTTGTGTCTGGTTTATTTCACTTAGCACATTTTCAAGGATCATTCATGTTGTAGTATGTGTCAGGATTTTATTCCTTTTTAAGGCCGAATAATGTCTCATTGTATGTATATAACACTTTTGTATTCATTTATTCATCAGTGGACATTTGAGTTATTTCTGTCTAGTGACTATTATGGTTAAAGCTGCTATAAACATTGGTGTACAAATGTACAAATTTCTGTTCAATCTCCTGTTTTCTATTATTTTGAGTTTATACCCAGAAGTGGAATTCCTGGATCATATGTTAATTCTATCTTTAATTTTCTTTTTAGGAAATGCCATACTGTTTTGTGGAACATTTTAACGTTTTATGTTTCCAACGACAATGCACAAATGTGCCAGTATCTCCATATTCTTGCTGATATTTGTTATTTTATGTTTTTATAACTGTCCTAATGAGTATGAAGTGGTATCTCATTTTGGTTTTGATTTGCATTTCCCTAGTTATTACTAATATTGAGCATATTTTCATGTGTTTATTGGCTATTTGTATATCTTCTTTAAAAAATGTCTATTAAAGTTATTTGCTCATTTTTAAAATAAGGTCATTGTTTTATGTTGTTGAGTTATAGAAGTTCTTTATACATTTTGGATGCTACTTCCATATCAGATACATAATTTTAATGTATTTCCTCATGAGTTGCCTTTTCACTTTGTTGATAATATTATTTGATGTTAAAAAGTTATTAATATTAATTATGATTAATCCAATTCATCTTTTTCCTTTATTGCTTGTACTTTCAGTGTCATAGCCAGGAAATCATTGACAGAGCCAATGTCATACAATTTCCCCTTTGCTTTTTTCTAACAATTTTAAGTTTTAGCTTTTATGTCTAGATCTTTGATCCATTTTGAGTTTGTTTTGGTATGTTATATTAAACAAAGATTCAATATCATTCTTTGGCATGTGGATATTCAACTTTTACAACATTAGTTTTTTTCTAAAAAAAAAAAAAGGTCCTTTCCCTATTGAATGGTCTTGGTGCCCTTGTTGAAAATCATTTGCCCATATATGCAAGAGTTCATTTTTAGGATCTCTGTTCTATACCATTGGTCTGTATGTCTGTCTTTGTACCAGTAATACACTTTTGATTACTGCGACTTTCTAGTAAGTTTTGAAATCAGGAAGTGTAAGATCTCCAACTTTGTTCTTTTTCAATGTTGTTTTGACTATTTGGAGTTTCTTGAGATTCCATATGAATTTTATAATGGCTTCCTCTATTTCTGCAAAAAGCATTGGCATTTTAGTAGGGATTACATTGAATCTGTAGATCACTTGAGTAGTATTGGCACCTTAACAATATTAAGGCTTTGATCCATAAACTTGGGATGTTCTTTCATTTGGTTGTCATCTTTAATTTCTTTCAACAACATTTTATAGTTTTTCAGTCTTTCACTTTCTTGGTAAGCTCATTCTTAAGTATTTTATTTTGTTGATGTTATTGTAAATGAAATTATCTTACTAATTTTACTTTCAGATTTTCATTCTTAGTGTATAGAAATATACATGATTTTTCTATGCTGATTTTGTATGCTGCTACTGTGCTGAATTTGTTTATTAGTTGTAACAGGCTTTTTTTTTTTAAGAATCTTTAGAGTTTTCTCTATATGACAACATGCTGTCTGAAAACAGAGATAGTTTTACTTCTTCCCTTTTAATTTAGATCCCTTTTATTTCTTTCTCTTGCTTAATTGATCTAGCTATAATATCCAATATTATGTTGAATACTAGTGGTGAAGAATAGCATCCTTGTCTTATGCCAGATTTTAGAGGAAAAGTTTTTAGCCTTTCACTGTTGAGTATGACATTAGGTGTAGTTTTTTCTCACATACCCTTGATTATGTTGAGGCAGTTTTCATTTATTCCTATTTTATTGAATGGATTTATAATGAATGGAAGAGGTTGAATTTTGTCAAATATTTGTTCTACATCAACTGAAATAATCGTGTTTCTTTTTTTCTCTTTATTATATTGATATAATGTGTTACATTGATTAATTTTCATATATTGACCCATCCTGATATTCCAGAAATAAATCCATTTGGGATGGTGCACAATCATTTTAATGTGCTTTTGAATTCAATTTGTTACTTTTTTGTTGAAGATTTTTGCACCAGTATTCATAAGAGCTATTGATTTTAACTTTTTTCTTGATTCTCTGTCTGGTAAGTTGTATGTTTCTAGTAATTTCTTCATTTTATCTAGTGAGATGGATTTTTGACCAATAAATTTGGACAGAAAAGATCTCGAGGATAACTGCTAGGAGTTATTGTCCTATTTTTTATACTCCTTATATGTCTACGTATAGTTAAATATTATCCCATATTTTTATATTATTTTGGTAAACAATTCATCTTGCTTTTACTAAATAAATTTTAGGATATCTAGGGCTCAGAAAAAGGTGAACTAATTGAGAACAAGAAGTCCAGGATTACAAATCCCTAAGGCAGTCCTAAATTCTTCAGTGGATTTGTGCCATTTCTTAAGAAAGCTTGACAAGTCATTTATTGGATTATAGAAATCTTACCTGGACCATGGTCAAAGGCCATAAGACTCACAAGATTGGTCATCATACTTACATACCTTGTAAGATATGATGAAGAGATACTGTCCGGGGGAAATGATATGTTCAAGAAGGAGTAGTAGAGAAAAGGGAAGAAGGTCTGTGGAAAGTGTAGAAAGAAGAGGAGGAGCAGGGCAAGAGAGAGAAGGAAATCAGGGTTTGGAGGGCCATGAGGGAAGCCAACCACAGATGGGTAATGAGACAGAGAAGACAAATGAAGTTTGGATTTCAGATCCACCAAGTTTTTTTTAGTTCTTTCGAAAGTATGAAGCCATTTACAAAATGTTCTCTCTTTTAGAGTTGTCTTCCTACCAAACAAACAATCTAACTATTGATATTTAGAATATTTGAGTCCTTTAATCTTAAGGTACTAGGCAAAAGATTATCTAATTCTGTTTTTTGGTTTTTTGTTTGTTTGTTTTTGTTGTTTAGATATGCCCAGGCTGGAGTTCAGTGAAGCAATCTCAGCTCACTACAACCTCTGCCCCCTGCCTCCCAGGTTCAAGCACCTCTCATGCCTCATCCTCCCAAGTAGCTAGGACCACAGGCATGAATCACCAAGCCTGGCTAATTTTTTTATTTTTAGTAGAGACAGGGTTTCACCATGTTTGCCAGGTTGATCTCAAACTCCTGGCCTCAAGTTATCCGCCCGCCTCAGCCTCCCAAAGTGCTGGATTACAGGCGTAAACCACCATGTACAGTCGATTATCTTATTCTTTCCCCAGGTTTCCAAAACTATCATGTGAAGAGAAATGTAGTAAAATTCAGTGTCTGGCATAGCCCAGAAAAGTACTAGTACACTGATTTAAATACAGTATTTTTACCTCCTCTCATGTAATTAACCTTTCCAATGGGAGTATTTTCTTTGGTTGCACAAATATAGTTTGGTTAAGGAAATTATAATCATAGGCAATAAAAATGTATCAGTAGTTGCTTTTTGAATCCACTTTACTTTCCAAAAGAAAATTACACAAAACAAAAAAATATTCTTAGATGTTTTTCTATAAGGCCACATAATACATGTCACCAGACCTGATAATGAGGAAATAGGCAACCTAGACTTACCTGTAAGTTACCCTGTGTGTATCTGAGCTGACACTCATGTTTATACACAAAAATTTTGGAGTCATTTGGAAATTTTGCAACTCCAATATGATATCATTCTCTCTAGTAATTCTGTCAATCAGTTGGGATCTGCAAGATGATTGTGATAAAAGTTGATTGTGAGTCATAGCATATTTTTTAACTGATGTAATGATTATTATTGTCCTAAATTGACAGGTGAAGTATGCTGTCCAGATGAACAGCACAATCGGGTTTCTGTTGGCATTGGTGACTCCTGCTGTGGCAGAATGCCTTACTCCACCTCAGGAAAGCAGATTTGCTGTGCTGGGAGGCTTCATGATGGCCATGGCCAGCAGTGCTGTGGCAGACAGATTGTGAGCAAAGATTTAGAGTGTTGTGGTGGAGAAGAAGGAGTGGTGTACAATCGCCTTCCAGGTAAGGGGCCCAAGTCTACTTTCAATAGATGGCGGATGTGAGAAGCAGGGAGAGTGATAAATTTGCCTTAGAAATAAAACAGATAAGTAATTAAAGCTCACATTGGTTATATCTAATGCAATAATTCAGAACATATTGTTTAATATATAAAAATGTCAACTCCCAGTTCTTATGTGTATCTCATGTATTTCAGAAAAACACATCAATTTTTTTTCCTCTTGAAAAGGTCATGTCCACCAAAAGAAATCCCACACATGAATGCATTGGTTCTGAATGAAAATAATATTTCCTAGTAAATAGTATGCAAAATTATTATAATGATATTGTGTTATAATTCTTTTACTCCCTTATTCTACTGTATTAAATAAGCTACCAGTAATATTAATAACAATGAGTATCATTGAATGAATACTAACAGACAGTGTACTAATATTTTATACATTATTACCTCAAATAATCTTCACAATAATCTTACATGATAGGTACTGTTAATTATCTACATTTTAAAAATAAACAAACTGAAGTTCAGTCGTTAGATAGTAGACATTAGTCTCTGCTTGCTAAATATCACGCAGTCAGATCCAGATTTTGGGAGGCCTCACACTTATGCAATTGGAGGTGGGGTTTTTAAAGACAAGAAAATTAAAATATGAAGACAGTGATCACAGCATCTTTACCGGGTGTAGATTCCATCTCAAGAAGCCACTTTCTTTGCTCCTCCCTAAGAAGTAACTCATCTGTTTTATGATGATATTGCAGCAGTTCAAGCACCTCTTCAGGCTCCTCTTTTAGTTCCAGTTCTCTTAGCATTTGTATCACATCTACAGTTATTTCTTCCGTTTTGAGTCTTGAACCCTTCAGTCATCCATGAGGGTTGAAATCAGCGTCTTCTAAACTACTATTAATGTTGATATTTCGACTTCCTCCCATGAATGGTGAATATTCTTAATTGCGTCTAGAATGGTGAATCCTTTCCAGGTCTTCAGTTTACTTTGCCCTTATCCATCAGAGGAATGACTTTCTATGGCAGCTATAGCCTTATAAAATGTATTTTTTAAATAATAAAACTAGAAAGTCAAAATGACTGCTTGACCCATAGGCTGCCGAATAGATGTTGTGTTAATAGGCATGTAAACGTGACTCGTCTGTTTCCATCAGAGCACTTGAGTGACCAGATGTATTGTCAGTATTAATATTTTTTAAATATCATTTTTCTTCTGAGCAGTAGGTCTCAATAATGAACTTAAAATACATAGTAAACCATATTGTAAACAGGTATGGGATCATATAGCCTTTTTTGTTCAATTTACAAGCACAGGCAGAATAGAGTTAGCATAAGTATTAAGGGCCCTAGAATTTGTGAAGTGGTCAATGAGCATGGGCTTCCACTTAAAGTCACCAGCTGCTTTAGCCCCCCAAGAGAGTCAGTCTGTCCTTTCAAACTTTGAAACCAGGCGTTGACTTTTCCTCTCTACCTTTGAACGTTCTAGTTGGCATCTTCTTCTCGTATTAGGCTATTTCATCCACACTGAAGATCTATTGTTTAGTGTAGCCACCTTCATCAATGATCTTACCTGGGTCTTCTGGGTAACTTAATGCCGCAGTTTCTACATCAGCGCCTGCTGCTTCACCTTGCACTTTTATGTTACGGAGGTGGCTTTTTTCCTTAAACCTCATGGAGCAACTTCTGCTAGCTTCCAACTTTTCTTCTGAAGCCTCCTCACCTCTCTCAGCCTTCATAGAATTGAAGAGAGTAAGAGCCTTGCCTGGACTAGCCTTTGGTATAAGGGAATGTCATGGCTGGTTTGATCTTCTATCCAGGCCACTCAAAGTTTCTTCATAGCAGCAATAAGGCTGTTTCACTTATCATTCATGTGTTAGCTGGAGTAGCACTTCTCATTTTCTTCAAGAGCTGTGCCTTTGCATTTATAACTTGGCTAACTGTTGGGCTTAAGAGGTCTAGATTTTGGCCTATCTCAGCTTTCAACATGCCTTCCTCAATAAAGCTTAATTATTCCTAGCTTTTGATCTAAAGTGAGAGTTGTGAGACCCTTCCTTTCACGTAAACACTTAGAGGCCATTGAAAGGTTATTAATTGGCCTCATTTCAATATTGCTATGCCTCAGAGAATTGGAAGGCCTGAGAAGAGGGAGAAAGATAAGGCAACAGCTGATCTATAAAGCAGTCAGAACACACAGGACACTCATCAACTAAGCTTTCCGTCTTACATGGGCAAGGTTCATGACTTGCTAAAACAAATTATAATAGAGGCATCAAAGGTCATTGAGCACAGATCACCATAACAAATATAATAACAATAAAAAGTTTAAATACTGTAAGAATCAAAATGTGACACAGGGACACAAAGAGAGCACATGCTATTGGAAAATGGGCACCAGTAGACTTGCTTGATGCAGTGTGGCCACCAACCTTCAATTTGTTAAAAATGCAGTATCTGCAAAGTGCACTAAATCAAAGCACAATAACATGAGATATCCTGTGATGCTACACTACCGTATGCCTTATAAATTCTCATCCTCTCATATGTGCACGGTAGAGTTTCAGAGGTTACACGATGTGATTTGCAACAGATCGAATGCAGAATCAGAAAGAAAATCAAACTGCCTTCTCTTACACTGAACAATTAAAAAGCTTGCAAGAATGTAACACAGTGTCATTCTTCTCACTATTTTTAATTTGAAAAATATATTTATTTTTCATAAATATGTTATGGATTTATTATTTTTATATTTAAATGCATAAATAAATATTTCAAAAATTTCTGTCATAAGTTTTAACACAGCATATATCAATAGATAAAACCCATATAAACAAAAGATAGTTGAGGTCCTCGATAATTTGTAAGAGTATAAAAGGATCCTGAGACCACAATCTGGGAACCACTGCTTAAAGGCATAGTAGTGTCTCCTAGAAGATTATGGCAATTAATTAGTTATCCTGTACTATGACTAACCAGTTGAATACCTTCTCCTCCTTTAGATGAAGTAGCTAATAACAGATCTATTAAAGATAGAACCAAGGAGGCAGGGAGGATACAAAAGTGTTACCCCTTGTATAACCTAATATATCAGAGTTTTAAAATGCCAGGAAAATATTTTATTTTAGTGTGTTTGTTCATCTGTAGCATTTTGAAATAATTAGTCAACCACCATACCCCCTCCTTTGTTAAATATGTATTATGTAGTGACCATTTTCAAGATATCATTCCTGGTGCTTTGTGAGTATAAAAGTGGCTAAGATTCCACTTTTATTCTCAAGAACTTATAATCTAATGAAGGAGAGAAGTATCTACAAGGTTATACACAGGCCATGAGAGGAATGAATGCATGCATATTTTTAAGACTGAGATCACTCCAGTCAAGGTAATGAAGGGGGTTGCTGCATTGGACTGGAATCTCAAACAGTGAGTATGATTTTGGCAGGTGTGGCTTGAGCTAAACTGTGAAATTAGCAGTCTGCAAAACACAAATGGTAGTGAGCACTTGGGTTTACAGGAGGTACACACCCTGTGTAAGGAAGAAAAGAGATAAATCTGAGTAGGCAAAAGGATTTGAATATTACTTAGCACTCAGGGAAGAGTCAATATGATGATAAGGACTGTAGTTTAAGATTAAATTTAGGTGGCAGAACAAATGTGAAAGAGAAGGAAAGAGAAGTCAGAACAGCATTGCCATAAAGTAAAATGCATCGTTCTAAGAAGTGGGTTGGAGGTTACTGTCCACTAGGACAATAGTTCTTAACTTGTTTTCCTTTAGAATCTTTTGAAAGTCACAAACCCTAACCCTGAATAATAGTGCATAGAATACACACAAAAATTTGCCTGTAATTTTATCCACCCTTGAACTCCATCCATGAAATCAAATTTCAGAATCACTTCTTTATTGACTTCAAGATGATGTCGCATGCCAGTCAAACATTCCTTACACAAATGGTGACGACCCTCAACTCCTGCGAATCAAGATAAGCTCTAGAGTTTCTCATGGCATTCTACAGCTCTGCCAACTCTGATAATCACAGTGGACTGAAGGAATGATGGTTTTACAAAGGAAAAAAAAATGTTTTTTATTCTCTTGACCTTCCTTCCTGCAGGTTGCACTGAAAATAGACAGGTTCCACATGTATTTTTCCTCTCTCTGCTGCCGTTCGCTCCTGTCACCCCTAATGACTGTGACCTTAATGACCTTCCAGAATATCCATATGGCCCTTTTTCTCCTCAACCTAGCAACAAACAGCCTACCTGCTACGTGAGGGTTTGGATCTCATAATATCATTCCTAAGCCTGGCCTCTCTCACTGCTTGGCATTGTGTGCCTGCCATGAGACCGGGCTGGCTCGTAAAACATCTCTTTATGTACTTTATTACTTAAACTCTTTTATTTGCCTGCAGGAGCCCTTTAACAAAATCACATTGAATTGACTTTCTCACACCAAATCAAATCTCCCTGGTCCCAGTTCAGTTGTCTTTGTCAATATGTATTTTATAAATGGAGTGAATTAACAGATGCTGTTGGAACAGAAGTGCTGGGGTGGCGTTTATGTTTTTAGTGCTCTCTCTGGGCAGATGAGTTGTGTAGAAGTGTTATACAGGTATCTCGGGATGAAAGTCATGTGCGTCATTTCAGTGGATATGTATTCTTAGCCATTTTCTTTGAATAGATTTTAAACATATTTATTACTCATTTTTTTCTTAGTGTTTGCTTATATGGCTTTATCATTTGTGCCATTAATCTTGGGTTGGACTTGATTATATCCCTTAGTATGAAAAGATGAAAATTAAAGCCTCTTTATCATTCAAAGAGGACAGATTTTTCTGTTAGCCATGGGAAACTGATCATGAGATGACTTTGGAATATATTGACTTATTTCTATTATAAATTTTGTTCATGCGGCCTTTGATGTGAAAATCTGGGTTAAAATTGTTTCAGAATACACTGAGTTTCCATGTCCTGGACTCTGACTTCAGCAGAACAAATGACTATCACTGTTTTTTGCATAAGATGGGAATCTGGAAATTTTGCAGAGGGAAATATAACCACAGAAGTCCATAGTGTAAGGCTGGTATTGAAAGAACATTTCCCTGAAAGATTCCTATATAACATAATGATTTTTTTTGAAAAGTGCAATATATCAATGCTATAAAATATATCGCAATGATTTGGGGAGCATTGTTACTCTACCCTTTCTCAGTTTTGTGTTGGTGCTCATAGAGCCATCTACTGGTGAAGACTAACTGTGAATTTCTTTTCTTTCATGCTCTGCCACAGATTTTATACATTTGTCCTAAGGATGACTAATCGCAAAACTTTTTTTTCTTCTAGGCCTAAAATACCATTTGGCTTAAAATTTGGTCCCCATGAGCAATCTCAGAGTTTCGCAATGATTTGTCATATTCCAGACTGCATTTTACTGCTACACTATTTTTATCTCAAAGGCATGATATATCATTCTTGGTCTTGTTTAAAAAAAAATGGAATGCCAGTTTTGCAGTCTTAACTATTTAGAAATTTACCCAGCAGATATGTTTATAAATGCTTTTCTTTTTGGATAAAGATATGAAATAAGTATTAGTAACATATTTGAAATATTAATATTATGAGTAAAATTTTTTCCTCCACTATTTTCTCAGTGTGTCCAATCAATGGAAACCACTGAATATATACACAGTTTAGAAACACAGTATATGCTTTTTGATCTGAAAATTAAAACATCTACTAGTTTAATACGTACCGTACTACTTCAATAATATCTACATCTTGTTCAAAGACACTCTCCACCTTTGTACAAATTTAATGAAGAGGCTCTGGAAGAATGGACCCATCCATCAATAATGCATGACCTATTTTGTTTTTCTTTGGGCATATTTAAAATTGTGCATTGTGTGTGTCAAAGTTCAAAAGTCAAGTGCTACATGTGATAAATTAGGTAGGGGTCAAAAGTTATTGCAATGCAGTTTCAGAAGATTGTCTGTCTCTGAATTTGCAGCTCATTCATGCTGAAGTGATGCACTATGGGAATTACTACCAAACTCTGCTCCGCAACATCTGCTCTCCCTAAGTGAGTTAGTGCACGTCAGACATCTTTATGTCAGAATATTGCAGTGATGGATGCAGTCTTCAGAAAATGCTGCATAAAAATCTGGTGTGCCGTTCTGGCCATTAAGTGAAATTACTATTTAAATTAATGGCACTGTCACAGTTTATCTGTGCAAAGAATGAACGCTGATTAGGGTATTAAGTAATTAGCAATTTATCACACTGGAACAAGGTTGATAATAATTAAAGAAGTAATGGTTTACCAAAGAAACTAGAAAGGGAGTCACTTCTTGTTATGTGAGTGAAATCTTGGCTGAAAATTTCAATTCAGTAATACAAAGAGGAAGCTCTTTGTAAACGAAAGCATCTTTTCTAGTGTAAAAACAGTTGGTTATCAGAATTTTAGTTGACCTGTCAGAAGTCCCTCAGAGTGATCAGATGACTGATTAGGAGTTTCAAATTAGGTCAATGTCTGCATATTTATTTTATACTTAAAGCATAGTGAAACCATGAAGTAATTTGGGAGTGGGAGGGGAAGAATATATTCTGCTCCCTAAAGAGCCAGTTTTCAAATTTTGATTGCTCTTTAAAAGAAAAACATGAATTGTCTTAAGAAAACTGCTAGAGAAAAAAATAACAGTAAAGAATCCAAGGTTGTATTTAAATGTCTAATTAGAAGGGGCAGAAAAATGCCCATACATAAGACTTGAAGCTATGGATTTTTCTTTTTAGTTTATGCATGTGTGTGTGTGTGTGTGTGTGTACACACATGTATATATGTATTTATATGTATTTGTGTATATACACATATACATATATATGTACACACATACATGCATGCATGTCTGTCTATATCTACACACACATAAATATGTGTATGTGTGTGTATGTGTGTATATAAGCACATACACACACATACACATACATACCCACTATCATCAAGACTCAGACTGAAATGAGCCTTGCTCTGTGTATTTATTTGAGATAACTTTTCCTGGAAATGTTAAAACAACTAAAATTATTAATACAGCGGTTAATTTTAAAACCAATTACTTTGAAGAATTGTCACATTAGATACACATAGTATGCCAAAACTCTGTTAGGATCAGTGTATTATCATTAATCATAAATAAGACTTTTTAATATTAGGAGATTTTTGTAAGTGGAAAGATGAATGAGAAGGTTCTTTGGAGTCATGTGTAGATAAACATCTTTCTAAAGGTATATGCCTAACCAATGTCTACTTTCAATGATTCTTTTAAAAAAGCACTTTTGATCTATTATTTGAGTGTCTTTCATAATGTAGATATTTACACAGGACCAGATTAAACAATTCAGAACCCCGGGGCACTTTGAATTTGAGGTTCTTTATGTTATCAATTGGCACTAATAATAAACAAAATTCTAATTAAAATAAGTCATTCATCACACTGTACTGCTATATAACTGGATATAAATTCTAATATGAAAACACTGTGACATGCAGTATAGGCACCTTAATTTCTAGCTTGATCTGACTCTAGAGTAGTGTTTATTTATTCCTGCTTTAATGTTAAGATTTCTGCCATTTCTCTTTGATGACAATGTCTAAATGATGTAAGCGCAGGTAATTAAACTGAATTTAGTGGGCAAAAAAGTCTATTTGGTATCTCAGGTGCATGTGTCTTTCATCTCGATGTGGGGATCAGTGATCCTCTCTACAAGGTCTTTCTGCCACTGCTCCCAGCCTGTCACCCATGTCTATGTTGTGTCTGGAACCGAGTGTGGCTTAAAAAATAATGACTGATGAGTGCACCTGATCAGTGAACATGCTCAGATGATTTTGAATAAATACCAAATCCATCTCATGAAGAAAGAATGGTTACCGTTGCAGCTAAATTCCCAAGAAGCAAATATTTGTACCCTAGATAAAGCTAAGCCAAAACTTAACACTGCTCCTCCTGCAGAGTTTCCAGTTCTAAGATGGTGCTACCTTTCCACTCTGCCTGGGCTCTTATCCCAGAGTATTTGGGTGACCTTTTCTCCCTTAGGAATTTCTAGAGCTTTCTCGGAGTCCCTATAGTTTAACTAACCTTCTTCTGCAACAAGACGTTATCATCACAAAATGCTCAGGCAGTTTTCATGACAGAAATCCGATCTCTTTTTATGGAGCATGAGAGAAGTTTGGCCCAGCTGAATGATTTTCGAACACTTCCTCTTGTGTGTTCTTTTCCTAATTAGTGTCTAGTGCTCTTAGTAAGAAGGACCCTCACTGCACATTTAAATCACCTTGGTAGGGAAATGCTACCTTAGGTATTGCACCATTTCAGCAACTGCCTGAGTCTGACATTTTTATACCAAACTTTATAGCAGCCTCAGTTTTCTTCCCTTTTTCTATTTCATATTCATATATAACATTTTATTGTTGCAGGGATGTTCTGTTGTGGGCAGGATTATGTGAATATGTCAGATACCATATGCTGCTCAGCTTCCAGTGGAGAGTCTAAAGCACATGTTAAAAAGAATGACCCAGTGCCAGTAAAATGCTGTGAGACTGAACTTATTCCAAAGAGCCAGAAATGCTGTAATGGACTTGGATATAATCCTTTGAAATATGTTTGCTCTGACAAGATTTCAACTGGAATGATGATGAAGGTAATTGATAGAAAAGCTCTCAGAGGCGCTGATTTGACAATGGAAAGAGAAATACATTGTTCATAACTATTTTTCTAAAATAGGAATATAAAAACTCCTGTGTGCATTATTCATTTTCACATTACATCCATATTAATACCGAATGAGTTCGCTATGATTGATGTTATTGCAATGAATTCTAAAAGAATTAATAATGATTAGCTGTTCTCAGGGAAGCCTCACCCAGCACTTCAGATTAGTGCAGGACTGAAGGTCTGTGTGCCGCTGAAAGAGCCGGCGCAGGTCGTCTGGGGCCTCTGCATGATCCTGGGAGCACTGCGGATGGAGACAGGAGGAAATTCCCACTTCTTCTCCCTAGCCTGCCAGCCATCATCCACCTCCTTTGATAGAGAACTTAGATCCAGCACATTCCCTTAGTTGCATTTGTATCATATTCCCTTAGACAATGCAAGATGAGCAAATGCCTGTGTCAACCACAAAAGTGAATGAATAGGCTTCTGGGTGTAATCACTTATGTTTTTATGTGGTGATGGTTCATACACTGCCATGTCATGTATGTGGGTGTTAAACTTGACCCAAGATACCAGAAACCTATTAATTTAAGGAAAGGACCATGAACACTTTAAAAAACAAGCACACTACCGTGTTCTGTAGTAACTTGTCATTATAAGACCACTAAAAATGGGTGTCTTGGTCATAGACCATGGATGGGCGCTTGTTCAATGAGGCACCTACACAGTCCTCATGTGGACCACATACATTTTATACGCTTTGGGATGTAAAATAACTCATGAGATTGTTAGAAGCCCTGCAAGCACTTTTTATCAATTAATAATTAAGATAATACATAGGTTGGTTAAATTATTATAACGAGGATAATATTTCTCCTTGCTGAATCAAGTAGTGTCTTCTACATAATAATGTTCAGTCTATAGGTTTCATTTTGTTTTCTGAAGACCTCTTTCCTGGAGATTTTTATATCCTGTTCCAATCTGGAATGGATCATCTTGGGATTTCTATATAGCTGGCCCATTAGGTCTTCCCTAAGCTATCAACTCAGGGATTCCTTTCACCTCTTTCCTGTTTTGATCCCCCTGTTTTTTGGATTCCAAGTTTCTTTCCATTTGAAGAATTGTATTCTTGGATATAGATGTATGGAGGTAGATTTTTTGAGAGCTTAACGCATAAAAATACTATTATTTTATCCTCCATGAGGATTGATAGCTTGGTTGGCTATTTATTTCCAGGTTAAAAATTATGTCTAATCAGAATTTTGAGGCATTTCTGCATGTTTTAAGTTTCCATTGATATTTTGATTCCTATTTCTTTGTTGGTAACTATGTTCCTTTTCCTATGAAAGCTCTTGAAGATGTTCTCTTTATTCTGCTCCTCTAAAATTTGATGACAATGAACATCTACATGGAAGTTGGAATGGTTTCTTTTTGCATTTTGTTCTCACTTTTTGTGATAAGAACATATAGGTTCTATGTTCTTTGCAAATTTGGTTGTTGTTGTTTTTTTTTTGTAGTATTTGACATTACAGTTCATTGTGAGTTAGGCAGTTGTCTTCCAAGTTACATCTCTAAATCCCCAGCCCCTTCCGTCTTGTGATGCTTCACATGCAGTCCTTGGATCATAATGGAGAGGGCACAAGAGGGGACAATTGCACATGGACTGGTCACACCTGGATATAGAGTACATCCTTACTGTGCACTAGTCACACAGACATATCTATTCAGATGGCTTCTTCTACTGCAGCCAGATTTTGACATCACACATTCCCAGAGAGAAAAGGAAAACATGGACATCACTGAGCACATTGCACTGTCTGTGCCACATTCATCTACTTTACAGCTTCCAAAAACATGTGAACTGTCTTGTGTGTATTATTTTCCATCCTTTTTCCCTAGACTTTCAACATGTAAATCACTATTTTACTGACATTTGGTTGGGCTTTTAGAGAAAATAGAGATAAATCCAATGTTCGGTTGTCCTCTTTTAAATGGAATCCCAATGATTATTTTGAATCCCATGGATTCCATTTAAAAGAGGACAACCGAACATTGGATTTACCTTTATTTTCAAAAAGGACAATTGAACATTGGATTTATCTCTATATAGTGGGATTCCATTTATACAGCACCATCTTGGCTCACTGCAACCTCTGCCTGCCAGGTTCAAGCAATTCTCATGCCTCAACATCCCAAGTAGCTGGGATTACAGGTGCATCACACTATGCCCAGCAAACTTTTTTTTAGTAGAGATGGGGTTTCTGCTTGTTGGCCAGGCTGGTCTTGAACCCCTGACCTCAAGTGATCCACCCGCCTCAGCCTCCCAAAGTGCTGGGATTACAGGCATGAGCCACCACACTGGGCTCCACTATTTATTTTTTAATTTATTATTTTGACTAACTTGGTAAAAATAATTCAACTTATTTTATGTAAGAGAGAGCTTAAATGGAGATCAATTTTAATAGCAAAAAGTTTTTAAATACATTATGCTACTTATGTAAAGGCACAGTAGATCTCCACATTATAAAACTATTGCCTTATTTATAGCTCCTGTAATTTGGGATGTTTAAGTATTTAATTCCTTAGATTAAAACAAAGTGGAACTTATCAAAAAACATGAAAAGTTCAGAGGTTTGTCAGAGAAAATGTTTATAAGCATAAATAATTACAATCATAATGACAGTTCATGAAACATTATATTTTTTAAAATTTGGATCAGTAATACTTCTAATGCGACTAACCTCCCCAAAAACACAGGAAGTATAAATTCTCAAATATCATATGCTGTATTTTTTTCTAAAATTGCATGGAAAAGTATCAAATAGAAAAAATAAAATATTTGTAGTATGTATACTATGTTTAGGGCATTTATAGGTGTTATCTCATTTGAGTCACACAACAAACCCCAGTGGTAAATTTTGTCTCCATTTTTCCCACTGAAGAAGCTGAGGTTTTGAAAACGTAAGAGACTTGCTCAAGGTTACAGAGCTGGGAAGTTGCAAAACTGAAATTTTAATCCCAATCTGTGTCATTTCAAAGTCATTGCTCTTTCTTGTATACAAACTGCCTTCATTTCTTTTTATAAATATTGAGATATTCCTTCATCAAGTAAGTGGATGAAAATTTCATTTGAAAGTCACAAAAGTCTACCCTATGTATGTCTAAATGAAATTTTTAAATAACCCACTCTCTCTCTTCTCACCCCTACCACTTAACTTAGGAAACCAAAGAGTGCAGGACCCTCTGCCCAGCGTCTACGGAAGCCACGGCGCATTGTGGCAGGTGTGACTTCAACTTCACCAGCCACATTTGCACTGTGATAAGAGGGTCTCACAATTCCTCGGGGAAAGCATCAATTGAAGAAATGTGTTCATCTGCCGAAGAAGCCATTCATATAGGAAGTGTAAACACGTACTCTTACACAGGTAACAGAAAGCAAGCTGTCTGCCCATGGCTTGGTGGGGTTAGTGAGAAGCTGCTGGAAATACAGATTTATTTCACTCTGACACCAACCCTCCTTAAACTGGTGTCAATACATTCCATCATACTTTGGGGCCAGCTAGTTACGAGGTAATTAAAGGCATAATCTGGTTGTATTCAAATCAGCAGTTTAAAATACTTTAAAGTCTAACTTTAAACAAGGTTGTATTCCATATTAAAGTAAATCTGTGAAGATATCTGTGACCTTTACTGCTATATTCAGTTAATTTACCATAAACCCAATTTTCTTTTTCAAAAGCTACAATGCGTATTTCACTGAATGCAGTAAATGAATATTGCTATACTTGCAACAGAAAGGATACACCTGTCTGATTAATAATAAAACCTAACAGTGCTATTCTGAGGAGGAGGAGGTAAACCTAAGCATGCTTCCCCAGGATGGCTGGTCATCTCAAAAACAATAACCCTTGCAGTGATTGTAAATGTTAATTTCTAAGTACCATCTTGGCCCTGCTCAGTTAGTTCCATGATTCTTAGTTTTGGCTAAGCCGTGTGAGAAACACTGTTAAGTTTAGAATTATCTCTAAAATAGTTCTGCCATCTATTAAATTTGTTTTATTCATCCATTTACTTAAATCCCTACAAAATGTGCTCTTGTTTTTTGAAAAATCAAATTTGTGTGTGTGCGCATATGTGTGTGTGTGTGTGTGCGTATCATCTATAGTCTTGATTCAAATAGAATCCATTTAAGTGACATAATTTGAGCAAGCTAAGGTTATGTAAACAAGCAAAATAGTGCTCCATCCTACCATAAATTAACATTCTGCTTTACTCAATCAAGGGGCGGTAATGGCAAACCTCAGGAGCACAGAATGTAAGGTAGGATACTGAGATAAGAGAAGGAAGATTAAGAAGGGAAGAAAGAAACAGAGATAAGGTTGATTGAACATTATTTAGTCCCAATGTTATACTAGGTACTTTAAAACCTTGTCCCAGTTACCCACAAAGCAATCATATAAATATGATCATTTAACAGATGAGGAAACTGAGAGTCAGATCTATAAAAGTAACTCACCATGAGACAGAAACATATTCAGATAATGCCATCTTCAAAAGGGGCATATTTTGAAGACTCCAAGTGATGTAGGAGCTCCTTCCAGAGTGCTCCAAATGTCCTTCAAGCTGTTCTTCCCGCTGAAATGTCTTGTTTTATCATCCTACTCAAGGCCTAGGTCAAGATTCATATCCTCAGTGCAGTCCCTGTGCTGCTGTGGCACATTGTTCACAAAGCTCACTAGTTCTCCCATGTATTATGTGGATCTGGACACTTGTTCCAGCTCTCCTATTAGATTGAAACACCCTTATGAATAGGACCCTTTTGTTTACCTTTACCTTGTTATTTGAATTTAGAACACTACACAAACAATAAATATTTCTTGGAATGAATCTAATTAGGAAAGTCCTTGGATACAGGACAATTTGTCCAACCTTCTATTATGTTCCCAGTCCCAGTTACAGATTTAAATCATGGACCCTCATTTTAAAATTATTGAGTTTTCATCTAAGCAAGTCCTCTACCTTTATCTGCCCCTTGTAATCAAGATCAAGATTTTGAAGGACTTTTAATACATGCTTGCAGTAGCCCTCTCCAGAAGTGAATAGATGTTTCCACCTACTGATATAATGTTATGAGGGCTTTTAAAATCCATATTTCAGATTGCTTTCCCTGCAGAAAATACTATAAATTGAATATGAAAAATAACAAAATGTTCTTTTCATAAAAGATTTTCAGCACACAAGTGGTGCTCTGATAATTCCATTGAGAACAATTCAGACTTTTTTAGAAAGTTGACTTTTAGTCAGACTTTTTTAGAAACTTGAAAGCTGACAATACCAGTGCTGACTAAAATTTATTCACTTATGCAAATCATTTATTTATCAAAAAGTATTTATTAAATACCTACTAATAACCAGTCACTACATTAGGACTAGCAGTCATGAAGACAAACAATAACTTTCATTAGGATTTGAAGCCTATATGAAGAAAGAAAGAAGCAGCAAATGAGATTTGAAATGGTGATGTGGGCTTGAGGGTACAGAGTAACAGTCATTAGCAATGAGTAGTTTAATTTTCTGTACCAGAGATGTGAAAATATATTGAGGGTATATTTCTGTCTGAGGGTAGGTAGATGGTCTAGGCAACTCAGTCACACAAGGTCATTCAGGGATCCAGAATCCAGAATGGCAACCAAAGATATGCAATTTTCTCTTTTAAAAATGATGCCAAAGTTGTCCCTATCTTTTCTATACTCCTTTAGGATTGAGATCTGAGTCATGTGACCATTACACGCTACAAAGAAAACCAGAAAGTGTGGTTTCTAATCACATTTAGACCAGGATGGAAGGAAGAACTGGGGACCAATAGTAGTCATCACAGCAACAAGTGGCAGATACCCTCTGAGCAGAGAAAATGGAAAAGGAAGATTATGCTTTACATGTGTAGAGCAATTGGCATTTTATGAAGTTCTGCCCCATAATTTATTGCATTTTATTTTCATATCAATTCTATACAGTGGGCAGGGAAGGGTTTATTGTAAGCAGATGTATATAAGGAGAATGTGACTCAATCCAAGCATCAGGACTGAGAATTAACTCCATGTCCGATGGAGATGAGCAGGTGGCCAGGCAGCCAAGGAGGAAGGCCTCCTTTTCTGATACTCAATCTGAGAAAGAGTCATCCAGAAGCTCCCAGACAAAAATGCATATACACATATTCAAAATGCATCAAATTGGAGACATGGAAAATAAATTTAAATAAATTTTCAAGTACTTTTTTGGGGTAAAATGTGTGGGATTTTTATTTCCGAAGTTATTAAAGCTTGAATGGAACTAAGACTTTGGGGACACCACTGAATCACTTGGATGTTCATCTGATACAATTTTTGCCAGTTTGGAAAGCTCGGCGTGCTTGGTTTCACTGTTTTAATAAAGTTGGTTTGTTTGTATTTTGGTTTTTGTGGAAGAGGGAAGAAGCTAGATGGCAGAGTGTGCTTTCATTTTTATTCACTGACATGATACCATGATAAACTAAGTTTCAAATCCTGTGTGTTGTAACATTATAATCCATATGATTTTTGAAAACGTTTTAAGTAATCTTAACACAGTAATAGAAAGTAATAATTTATAGGTTTTGTGACACTAAAACTATAAAAGAATGTTGGCAAACCTATCTCATGTAGAAATCAAAAGTACATGAATTTGTGAAGCATTAAATCTTATACAAGACTCCAGTGCTTTTATTTTTTATTTATTTAATATATCCCTCTTTCTTTGCTCAGAAACAGGGAATTCTATTCTGTGCAATTCCATATCCCTGCATCTAATGAACATTTTAAATGTTACTTATATTTAGAAAATAAAGATTTTAGAGTTTTATTTATGCATGAAGGACTTAGAGTCTTAAACATTTATTTTTAAATATCTTAATTTTTTGATAGTCACTTTTAATATGATGGTTAAAAAAATGAAAATAAGAGAAACCTGTCTATTTTCTCTCTTTACAGATGTAAACCTCAAGCCCTACACGACATATGAGTACAGGATTTCTGCCTGGAACAGCTATGGGCGAGGGCTCAGCAAAGCTGTGAGGGCCAGAACAAAAGAAGATGTGCCTCAAGGAGTGAATCCCCCTACATGGACCAAAATAGACAATCTCGAAGATGCAATTTTCTTAAGCTGGAGAAAACCTATACAATCAAATGGTATTGAGCTACCTTTAAAATACCAATAACAAAATCCCATAAATTCATAAGAAAACTGAAAGGAGTATAACCTACATTTAATTGCCATGCATCTAACCACTAGAAAAGTATGTACCAATAAAGGGAACTTGAATTATGTGCCAACTCATCACTCGCTTTGTGGTGTAAGCCCTCATAAATTTTTAGCCTAAATAAATAAATAAAATAGAAGTAAAATTCCTTGAATCCCAGAATATATCTGAGCTGCTTTCAAATAGGCAAAACATATTCAGGGAAGGCAAAAGAGTTTTAATACTGAAAGTAATTTTGTTTCGTAGTGAAAGGAAATAAACATAAATGACTCTTTGATTATCTATGTCAAGAATCCATCTCCTCCATAATAGTATAATTAGGAACTGCTTGAGATAGCAATATAATAGGAAATTAAAATTAAATAAAGCTATAGTATTGCATTTCTTCCAAACACTAAGACTTGTGAGTTGTTTGCAAATAGTTAAAATGATGTGACATTCAAATGTGGTCATTTTTCTGCTTCTTTTAGGTCCTATTATTTACTACATTCTTCTTCGAAATGGAATTGAATGTTTTCGGGGAACATCACTGAGTTTCTCTGATACAGAGGGAATTCAACCATTTCAGGAATATTCATACCAGCTGAAAGCTTGCACGGTTGCTGGCTGTGCCGTTAGTAGCAAGGTAACAGGAGTTTGCCTAGACTTGGGGGAAAGGGGTTCAATGTGAAGATTATCTGAACACCGAGGTTGTGAGTGATTTTTCCAATTAAAAAAACAATGTCCCCCCTCAAAGTGGTGTTAACTGGGGTGTTCGTGTGCCACCTTAACTGAATCCTAATACCCATGCCTGGAAGGAGAGATCATTGCAAGGGAGATTTATCCAAATATCAATCTTGTGTTAATGAAAAATAAGTGAAATCTTGAAGCAGTACCATCTTTTCTTCCGTATCCTTTCCTCCCTAACCAATTTGAGGTAATCTATAAATCCATAAAAATTTCCAAACCATTATTCGGTTGAAGAAAGTTTCTATTTAAATGATATGAACAAAAAAAAAATACCTGATTTTGAAAAATGAAGAAAGGGGCAAAAAAGCATGGCATGGAAAACAAATTGTTCCAAGCCTTCTGCTCTAGTCTTGTCAAGAAATAATGAAGACCTGAACTCAGGCAGTAGAGGTCAGAACCGGAAATACAGAAAGATACAACCACCGGGGGGAAAAAATCTACAGGACTTAGTAGTCAACTATATTTGTAGAAATAGAAGGAAAGAGTCGTGGATGTTTTCAAATAACTGCTTGGGTAATTTGTGGATCATGGTGCTATTCTGCAAACAAATTTTTAGAAAAATGTTAAAGGTAAAAGAATAAGTTTATATTCTGTTAAGTTTTTTAAATGTATGTTTAAAAAGAAGGATCAGATAGCAGGGTGGTAGAAGCAGACAGTACTTAGCACTCTATGTGAAAATACCTGGTCAGAAGCCAGACTCAGAAGTGACTGAAGTTTCTAGAAAGATCTGTGTGGGAAGTTGAAGTCATGAGTTTATAGTCATGGAAGGAGAATAGAGATAGATAATGAGCACTGGGGAATGCTACCAAATGAAAAAGGAAGAAAAGCCCATGAAGAACACTGGAAATAAACAATCAAACAATGTAGGAGGAAAATAAAGAAAGGGCATTTCATAGAAGCCAGCTTTGACAGAGGAAGCCCAAGAGGAAACAAACTCACAGAGAGCAGCTTTGATTCTTTTCCTATGCTTAAAACTTTCAAAAGAGCAACATCTTTGCACATTGTGCAAGAGCCATCCAAATGAAACATTCAGTCACACTGCTCAGCCACAGTGCAAGAGTGCAACATTTTGTTCAACAGACCCCTAGAAACCTTTCTGAGTGAGCCACCATTTAGATAGACGGCAGCTGACTGGCCCAATCAAAAGTTACTAGTCCTAGAACAATTCCATGCATTTTGCGTAGGCACAACTCATGCCTGCTACATGCAAAGCAATTGTTTACAAAGTGAAAAGATTTAATTCTATGAAAAAACATAGCCAATTTTTGTCCAAAACTATGTTTTGACAATATTGACTAAATAATGGCTTGATTTATTTATTTTTTTCTTCTCACTTGTTTCTCTTTCTAGAAAGTTGGTGCAGACGCTATAAAGTCATCCTAGGTATCACGGGAAGAGTACTGAAAAGTCTGCCCATTTATTCTGTTCAAAGCATATTATATGCAGGCAAGTTCAGATATGGGTTTTGCTCCATATTTACTGGTGCTTAAAATGTACAAAATCAGGCTGTTAAAATGCAAAGACACTGATGGGCCATATGGAAGAGAGTTATCAAGAGTTCTCTAGTAAGACAGTCTGCCAGCCAGATTTTACTTGTTTAAACACTGAGGGCTGCACTCTGCCGTCAAAATTGTTGTTGAACCTGTTGTGATAAATGGTAGTCTGAGACTTATGTAATATATTCAAGGTCAGATTTCATTGTTTAAATAGGATGGGAGGGAAAAAAATGAAAAACAGGGGACTGCTTCTCCAAGCCCCTGCTAATGGTATGCCAGGCCAGACAACAACATTTTAAAACAAAAGTGACATCCTCATTGATCAGGATACCTAGTGTACTGTTACAATAAATTGCTGTTTAATTCCTATGTCTTCAGGTAGTTGCAGCTACTACCCAAGGAGTTCCGGAGAGCATCCTGCCACCAAGAATCACAGCCCTAAGTGCAGAGGCTCTGCATCTGAGCTGGAGTGTCCCTGAGAAACCAAACGGCGTCATTAAAGAGTACCAGATCAGGCAGGTTGGAAAAGGTCTCATCCACACTGACACCACTGACAGGAGGCAGCATACGGTCACAGGTGAAAAAACAAACAAACAAAAAAAGGAAATCCTGCTGGAGGAGTCTGTCATTGTGGTTAGGGGGGCAAAGTATCCCAGGGGTGTGTGTTTGATATATGAGGTCACTTCGAAAGGACGTGTTCTCTTGACATATGGTCAGGTCCCACTTATCCATGCTAATAGAAGAGCCCACACTGGCAGCAATACGCCACAACAGCAGATAACTTCAGAAATAATTTATATTTGGCCTTGGTATGCATTATGTGAAGGGTTTTTGCATCAGTATTAACTTTTTTTTTCAAACAGTAAGATGCATTTTCATTCCCCAAGGATATACTCATAGATAATGGGACTAGGATAGCCAAGAATATGCTGGAAGGCAGGGGAAAATCAGCCAGAGGTTAACATTTGCCTATCAAGTGGATAATTAATACACAGGACTAGTTGACAGTGGAGTTACTGCGGCTGTTTGTTAGTATTAGGAATGCTAATTAATAGGAATTGTGGTTTTTTTTAATTATTATGGTTTATTATCATTAGCTTTAATAATATACTATTAGTACAGTACAATGATATGTTAGATAATTGCCAGTAGTGATTATGATAATAATTAACAGGTTTTAGCTTAAATGCCACTTCTGGAGGGAGGAGAAGCATTTTCTGACTTTCTCGGTTGGATAGCTTCTGTAACACACCACCACATCACTTTGTTTTATTTTCATCGTAGACTTCTCACTGCCTGATATTCTACTGTTTGTTTTTTGTCTTTTTATGTCTCTCCACACTTGAATGAAGGCTCCAAGAGAGTGGGAACCTTATCTACTTGTTCAGTGTTGTACCTCTAGCACTTAGAGTCCTGAACACATTAATAGGAGCTAAATAAATGTTTGGGGAAGAAATGAATGTACGAATGTAGTATGTGCCAGATGCTGTCCTAAGCACTTTGCATGCACTATCCAATTTGATGCTTCATCACAAACCTAAGGTGCAGAGTAAATTACTACCCTCATTTTACAGAAAAGAGTACTTTGAGAAGTTAAGTAATTTAGTTCATTATTCAAGTCTACTGAATCATCCCAAACAACCCTGTTAAGTTTAAATTCTAAGATGATGGGCAACATTGTATATAAACTTTCCCTTTCTTCCCATTGTCAGTCACCTCCTTCCAAGACTTTCGGAGTGGATGACCTCTTTCCATTGGACTGCACTTTTTGCAGGGGTCTTGATAGCATAGATAATGAAACTCACAGAAAAGAGCAAAAAGACCTCAAAAAAAAAATGTGCTTGATTTTTCATGGACACCTAAATAGTGTTTTTTAGGTGTTTTTCCTAAACACCTAAATAATGGTGTTTAACATAATGAAACCTTACTTTTGTACAGTGCTTTATCACTTAAAGAAACATTTGCATTTTGACTTCTCTGACTCTCATGACATCCTTGTAAGAGATGTTTTTGATAATCATACTAGAAAGACGAAGAAGAAAACTGACTTACTCAGGGTATCCAAGGCATTCACTGCCTCTAGGTAGAAGGAAATTGGAATATCATTTTGTTCTTCCAAAAATGAATTGCCAGCTTGTGGTGTTCCAAACAGTACACTAAGTGGTCCAAAATAAGACTGCTGCTCTTAAGATGCTCTCACAAATAGGGAGACTGACAAGAAAAGAAATAACTGAAAACAGAACTCTATACAGGATGCAGTGGTGAAAAATCAAACTAATCATTTGGAGTAAGCAATGGATGTTAATTACAGGGTTTTGAAAACCAAGACTGTACCAGCAAAGGTTTCCCAGTGAGATATAAGGCTAAAGAAATTTATTTTTAGAGTATCTATCAACTAACCAGCATTGGCTTTGAATTGTTGCCACTGTATTAGTTTGCATTTTTTGGAAGTCAGCATTTTCACACCAACAGACCAAATTGAATTGTAATGTTCAAACCAACAGGATTGGTAGCTTCATTAATTATAAAATAATTGCAAATATTTTTCTTTAAATAACTTCACTCTAGCAGTTCTTCCTTTCATTGTCATTTTAAATGGCCATTTTATGTCAGAGTAAATTTCATACACATATCTTGGTGCCAGAAATCCTTTTATTAGAATAAATATTTTAATGTTTTTAAATATAATTTTAATTTTTACTTAACAGTAAAATCATAATTTGGTCAAAGTCTTTAGGAGTCGTTTGATCAATCTTTCTGTTCTATTTTTGTTTTGTTTTTTAATTTCTATGGATATCGTTTTAAATAGATTTAGAAAATATTTCACTTGCCCAATACAGCCCTAAGGAGGGATTTCTTTGTAGAATAAAGAAATAAGTCCTCATTCAGCAAAACCTTACCAAGTACAGAACCCAAGTTCTTGTGGGACAGGAATGGTGCTAGGCATTAGATAATCTGAAACCTGAGATCTATGTAATGTTACTCATCTGCCCAGGAAAATTCAGTTCCACGGTTAGCTAACTGACCAAATGTAGTACTGAAGTATTTTATGGTGTGAATGACTGTTTTATTAAGTTCATGGAATTAACTGAAATCATCAAATTTATTTTCTATTCCATCTTAAATGTTTGATGGAAATGCTGCCTGAACCCCCTAGGATAAATGTTTTGATTTTCTCATCATTTCCAAAAGCTTGGCATTCCCTAAGCAACAGAGCACTAATGAAGCTGTAGCACCAGTCATCTTGGAGCCTGAAAATCTACGTCCTTAGGAATGA
>PVKP010018733.1:0-43755 GCA_004027715.1 Plecturocebus donacophilus | reverse complement strand
CACTACCACCACCACCACCACCACCACCACCATCATCATCACTATCATGACCATCACTACCACCACCACTACCGTCACAACCATTATTATCACCATCACTACCATCACCATCACCATCATTACCATCACCTCCACCAACACCATCAGCTGTGTCCTGTCCTCTGAAATGCACCTCCAGTCATACTTTAGGGGTTAAATTACAAAGTGCGTGGGAAAGCTTTGGCAATTTGTGCAAAGTGCTGGGAAAGATGCTGTGGCTACAGTGCCATTTAATGTCCAGGGCAAAGCAGAGCCAAGAGAGGCACTGTAACCAGAGTGCGGCTCCCTCAGGAAGACACCTGCCAAACTGCTGCTGTGCTTCCTCCACAGGCATTGCCCTCAGTGTCCTCCCCATGTACCTCAGTGAGATTTCACCCAAACAGACCCGTGGCTCTCTGGGGCAGGTGACCGCCGTCTTCATCTGCATTGGTGTGTTCACTGGGCAGCTGCTGGGCCTGCAAGGTGAGTGTGGCTCCTTGGACAACTGCATCTGCCCTCATCTCGTGTTACCACTGGCAGGAAGGAGCCCTTCCTCCAAAAGCTGATCTCTGTCTCTTGCAATTCCTTAGTGTTCAAGCCTCTTACTTATTACTGGAGAAAAGCTGTGGAGTTTCCTTGGAGTTTAATTTTTTTGAGGACATGAAGAATACATAACAAATTCAAATCTTATAGAATATTTAAGTTCACCCACCCAAAATTACCATTAACAGCTCCATTTATGTTTGTGTAGGCTTCTACTGTGCTTTAAAAACCTAAATAAACATATATAGTTTGTTATGTTTTCAGATGGAATTATGCCGTACATATTGTTCTACAACCTGGTGTTTTCATTTAATATATTTTGGGCAACTTTTCAAGATGTTAGCTTAGCTCTACCTTACTCTTGAGTCTCTTTTTCCTGAATAAATAAGTAATGACACGGTCTTCTGGTTTTGGCTTGCTATTTTGGGAGCAGGTGGGCCTGAATTTGAATCCCAGCTCAATGATTTACTTGCTGTGTGGCCTTGGCAGGAAGAAAAGAAACACTTCACTCAGGTTGAGTGAGGTGGGATAAAATCAAGGAAGGCTTTTCAGAAGAGGTGGCCTCTAAATGGACTCCTGAAGGATAAGCAGGAGTTAGGCAGGTGATGATGAGGATTGGGAGAGAGAATATATCAGAGAAAGGAAATCAGTTAAGAAAAGGCTGAAGATGGGGCACAGCCCTGGGAAGGAACTCAGACGGCTTGGGGGCTGAGGACAGAGCAGGCATGGGGAGGGTGAGGGTTGAAGAATCTGTTCACTGAGGCACCACAGACTTCACCCTGGGGGCATAGGAAGCCCTGAGTGGCACTGGAGCTGGAGGGTGACATGGCCAGATCAGTGTTAGAAGGCAGTTCTGGGGTGGAGGTGGTGGGTGTAGACTAGAGTGGGAAGGCTGGGGAGGAGAGAGACCAGGCAAGGAGCTGCTGCTATTGGTACACATGGTAAAGGAAGGGTGCAGCTGCCATCCTTTGGGATGCCTGAGGTGGTGGGCATGGGGATAAAGAGGAGTGGGTATGTTCAAGACCATGGTGGATGCAGAGGCCACTGGACTTGTCAGGATGCCTCCCAGGGATGCAGGAGCACTCTCTTCCCGCTCACACAGGAAGGCCAGGAGGGCGGGCAGAGATTAAACCACTAATGATAGTCGAATGCCCATGGCCTGCCAGACTGTTCTAAGCATTTAAACAGTGCACAACAGACAAGCAGCTCCCTGTGGAGGTGAATTCTAGCAGCAGGAGGCAAACATAACAAATTTGCAAGTCTTAGAGCGGTTATGTAAAAGACTCGTTTGTTATGCTGCTCAAATCCTAACAGCTTTTTTGTGAGTACCTCAGATCTGCAGCCTTGGATGCAAGCAGAGAGAGGTAAGGTACAGAGCTCTAATGGACAAGGATATATGGATGCTGAAACCAGAACCCGGGTCTGTGTGCTTTCAAAGCCGCGTATGGGGTGTGTCTTATACAGCCAAGGACAGATCACACTGGTGTCTGGGAATGTGGGAGCTCAGGAGAGAAGGGGCTGATTCTGCCCATAGGGTCCTTTCTGTCCCAGCTGCTGAGCCTCACCGACTCTAGGGCCAGCTCCTTTCTCATTCAGTGGAAGGTTTTTTATAAGTGGAGGAATCACTGCATTGCATTTTTAAAACAAATTTTCAATGTTTTGAACATTTTTTATTGTGGTAAAATTACCATCAAAATTTACCATTTTTACCATTCTTAAGTATACTTTTCTGTGGTATTATAAGTGACTTTTAATATTTCAGTCAATCCAGGTCCCCTCAGAGGCATCTGCCTCTGATCTTTTGTTATGATCATTCTGAGTTATTATGGGTATGATTTTAGTTTCTTCTTTTGCAAAAGCAGAAACAACTCACACTTTACATTGTGGTTGTCACAGGCCTGATGATTTCTATAATTAATTGTGAGTGTGTTAGAAACAGTCTCCCTACCTAAGCTTCCAAACAGAAGGCACTCTTGCTTTTTGGTTTTAAAAATATTTTAAAATTCTCAAAATAACCACCACTTGTTGACAATAAAAACAAGATAACACCTCAGCTCCCTAAACAAAAATACATTTAAAAGTCAATGAAGAGTGCGATTGTCCTTTAGGAGTAAAAAAGTAAATAAATATTTGCCTCAGTAGAGCTAAGGTTTTCTCTTTGGGGATCATTTCCAAATTCCTCTTCACTCATCAAACTCTTTGTTTATAAATCAGTATCAGGTTCTTTCTCCTGCTTGAGTCCTCAGATCTTTCTTCGACCTCTGTCTTCTTCCTTTATTTATTCATTCAACACGTTTGTTAAACACTGAGTTGTTGCTGGAGCTACAGCTTTGAAGACGTCAGGCACAGCTCTAATCTTTATGTTGCTCAAATTGCGAGGACTGTGTGACCTTGGTCAGGCCAACTCACCTCTCTGAGCCAGTGTCCTCTTCCATAGCAGGCATGGTTGCAAGTCCCAAATTCCCAAGCCCCACTCAAGCTTGACTTCCCCTGGGAAAACATCACTGACAAAGAGTGACTATTCAGCGTATCCTAGGACACTGTGACCTGTGCCTCTCCCACACTGATTTCTGTTCACTTCCACATGTCGTCTCACCAGTATACAGTGTCTTACTGACATGTATGCATACTAACCCAGAGGCATCAAGTGTATCCAGTCATTCAACAAATAGTTTATAAAGCTCCTATTGTGTGCCAGGTATTGGATTGGCTACTAGTGGTAGAGTGGTGAGGTCATCAGGCTAGCCCTATCCTTGGGAGCTCACAGGATGGCAATTGACCAATGACCATAGGTGATAGGAAGATAGGCACTGACTTCTGGTAGGGTATCGGGAGTGGTTTTCATGCAAGAGTGACATCTAAACTCATGGCTTGAGGATGAGTAGGATTTATCTGAGTGGGACTGTAGGGAGAGAGAGGCAATAGGGGATGGGTGTTCCGGCAGAGGTAAGAGTATGGGGGGAAGGCCCTGGAATTTGTTCAGAGGCAGAAAAACTCAGGTATCAGGAGCAGGGAGAGGAAGAGGGAGGTGCCACTGGCAAGGCAGGCAGGGCCAGATCTGTGGGTGGGAGGGCCACACCTGTGCTATAAATGAGCACAGGGAAGGATGGGCAAGTTGAAGGGTTCTGGGGACTTGAGGCTGCTTGGGGGGCAAGGACAGCCCTACTGTTTCCATCACAGACACCAGCCTAGAGATGACAAGTTTTCTAATTTTCAAGAGATGTTACACATCCGGATTTAATGTCATATTTCATAATTTATAAATATTGGAAACTGACCTTTAGAAAACAAAACAAAAAAACCTCCCACCTATGGGCTGTGTCCATCCTTAGGGCCACCTTTCACACTCCTTGATGGGGAGTGTGTACCTGTGAAGGCTTATTTGTACCCCAAAGCAATGGGACATCATTGAGGACATGATGAGTACTTCAAGAAGGCTTTGGGGCTGCAGCATGGAGAAAGGATTGGATCCCAGCCAGGACTGAAGGGGTTGACTGGTCCAGTTATGAGTTGGGTCAGAGTAATGGCAGTGTGGATGGAGAGAGGTGGAAGAGGTTGAGTGAGGCTAGTGGTGAAGGGAAGTGGTGTCCCAGGGATAAGGAGTCAAGAACAACTCCCAGGTGTCTGGCACATCAGCCAGATAGAAGGGTGGTGCCGGATGCTAAGACGGGGAGTTGTGAAGGAGCAGGAGCAGCTCTGCAGGGGACAAGATAACAAGTTCACGTGAATCGTGTGTATCACAGAGCAACTAGAAGGAAGAGCTGATTTGAGGACCTGAGTACCTACATTCCCAAGCTGGGGCACTCTCTCCCAGGGACAACAGGGCTCATGAACATGATGCCAGCCAAGGGGCACAGCTGCCCATACCCACCTTCCGGCCTCAAGCCAGCTGAAAGGTGTACCATTGGTCCCTGTAGGCTGTCTCTTCCCATCAGATAGGAGTTTCCAGACAGTCTTGGCCATGGCCAGGAAGATGGGTGAGGAACCCTGTAAGTATCTTTATGTTTTCAAATGTATGCTCTGGGAATGTGGATATAGGGCTTCCAATTCCATTAATGGGCACTTAAGTTGATTCCATGTCTTTGCTATTGTGAATAGTGCTGCCATGAACATATGAGTACATGACCCTTTGGTAGAATAATCTATTTTCTTTTGGATATATACCCAGTAATGGGATTGCTGGGTCAAATGGTAGTTCTGGTTTAAGTTCTTTAAGAAATTTCCAAACTGCTTTCCATAGTGGCTGAACTAATTTACAGTTCCACCAACAGTGCATAAGTGTTCACTTTTCAGGCCGAGCGTGGTGGCTCACACATGTAATCCCAGCACTTTGGGAGGGCAAGTCGGGCAGATCACAAGGTCAGGAGATCGAGACCATCTTGGCCAACATGGTGAAACCCCCTTTCTACTAAAAAAAAAAAAAAAAAAATACAAAAAATTAGCCGGGTGTGGTGGCACATGCCTGTAGCCCCAGCTACTCGGGAGGCTGAGGCAGGGTAATTGCTTGAACCCTCGAGATGGAGGTTGCAGTGAGCCGAGATTTGTGCCACTGCAGTCCAGCCTGGTGACAGAGCAAGACTCCATCTCAAAAAACAAAAAACAAAAAACCCAACAAATAAGTGTTCCCTTTTCTCTGCAGCTCATTAGCATCTGGGTTGTTTTCTGACTTTTTAATCAGAGCCCTTCTGACTGGTGTGAGATGGTATCTCATTGTGGTTTGGATTGGCATCTCTCTGATGATTAGTGATATTGAGCATTTTTTCATATGTTTGTTGGCCCCTTGTACGTCTTCTTTTGAGAAGTGTCTGTTCATGTCCTTTGCCCATTTTTTAATGGGGTTATTTGTTTTTTGCTTGTTCAATTGTTTAAGTTCCTTATAGATTATGGATTTTAGCCCTTTGTCAGATGATACATAGTTTACAAATATTTTGTCCCATTCCATAGGTTGTCTGTTTACTCTGTTGATATTTCTTGAATTAAGAGCTCTACAGAACGTCATCAGTTTAATTAGATTCCACCTGTCAACTTTTGTTTTTGTTGCAATTTTTTGAGGACTTAGTCATAAATTATTTCCCAAGGCCAATGTCCAGAATGATATGTTGTAGGTTTTCTCAGATATCTTATAGTTTGAGGTCTTACATTTAAATCTTCAATCCATCTTGAGTTAATTTTTGTATATGGTAAAATGTAGGGGTCCAGTTACGTTCTTCTGCTTATGGCAAACCAACTATCCCAGCGCCATTTATTGAATATAAAGTCCTTTCCCTATTGCTTATTTCTGTCAACTTTGTTGAAGATCAGATGGCTGAAGCTGTACAGCTTTAATTCTGTGTTCTCCATTTTGTTTCATTTGTCTATGTATCTGTTTTTATACCAGTACCATGCTGTTTGGTTACTGTAGATTTATAGTATGGTTTAAGGTCAGATAATATGATGCCTCTGGCTTTTTTCTTTTTGCTTAGGATGGCTTTGGCTATTTGGGCTCTTTTTCGGTTCCGTATGAATTTTAGAATTTTTTTTTCTAGTTTGATGGAAAATTACATTGGTAGCTTGATAGAAATAGTGTTGAATCTGTAGATTGCTTTGGGCAGTATCACTATTTTAATGATATTGATTCTTCTAACCCATGAACATGGAATGCTTTTCCATTTGTGTCATCTATGACTTCTTTCAACAATGTTTGATAGCTCTCTTTATATAAATCTTTCACTTCCTTGGTTAGATTATTTCCTAGTTATTTTTTTGCAGCTATTACAAATGGGATTGCATTCTTGATTTGGCTCTCAGCTTGAACATTATTGGTGTATAGAAATACTAACTGATTTTCGTACATTAATTTTGTATCCTGAAACTTTCCTGAAATTCTCTATCAGTTCCAGGAGACTTTTGGTGGAGTCTTTAAATTTTTCTAGATATATAATTATATCATCAGTGAAGAGAGACAGTTTGACTTCTTTTTCTATTTGAATGCCTTTTCTTCCTTTCTCTTGCCTGATTGCTCTGGCTAAAACTTTAGCACTATGCTGAATAGGAGTGATGAGAGTGGGCATCCTTGTCTTGTTTCAGTTCTCAAGGGGAATGCTTCCAGCTTTTTCCTGTTCAGTATGATGTTGGCTATGGGTTGTCATAGCTGGCTCTCATTATTTTGAGGTATGTTTGTTCAATGCTTAGTTTCTTGAGAGTTTTTATCATTAAGACTTGTTGGATTTTATCAAAAGCTTATTCTGCATCTATTGTGGTCAATCACCTATATTGATTTGCATATGTTGAACCAACCTTGCATCCCAAGAATGAAGCATACTTAATTGTAGTGAATTAACTTTTTGATGTACTGCTGGATTCTGTTTGCTAGTAATTTGTTGAGGATTTTTCATCTATATTCATCAGGGATATTAGTCTGTAGTTTTCTGTTTTTATTGTATCTCTGCAAGGTTTTGGTATTGGTGTTATCCTGGTTTCATAGAACAAGTTAGGGAGGAGTCCCTCCTCAATTTTTTGGAATAATTTCAGCAGGATTGGTACCAGCTCTCTGTACATCTGATAGAATTTGGCTGTGAATCCATCTTGTCAGGGCTTTTATTGGTTGGTAGGTTTTTTATTACTATTTCAATTTCAGATCTTGATATTGGTCTGTTCAGAGTTTCAATTTCTTTCTAATTGAATCTTGGGAAATTGTGTGTTTCCAGGAACTTATTCATTTCCTCTAGATTTTCTAGTTTGTGTGCCTAGAAGTGTTCATTATAGTCTCTGGAGATTTTTTATATTTCTGTGGAATCAGTTGTAATGTCACCTTTGTCATTTCTGACTGTGCTTATTTGGATCTTCTCTCTTTTTCTTTTTTTTAATCTAGCTAGTGGTCTATTAATCTCATTTATATAACAAACTTTTGGTTTTATTGATCCTTTTTATGGATTTTGGGTCTCAATTTTGTTCGGTTCTGCTCTCATTTTGTAGCTTTATTTTTTTCTCTTTCGCTAACTTTGGAGTTAGCTTGATCTTGTTTTTCTAATTCCTCTAGGAGTAGTATTAGATTATTAATACAAGATCTTTCTAACTTTTTGAGGTAAGCGTTTAAGTACTCTAAATATTCTTCTTACCACTGCTTTTACTGCATCCCAGTGATTTTGGTATGCTATATCTCTGTTTTCAGTTATTTCAAATAATTTTTTTATCTCTGCCTTAATTTAATTGTTTACTCAAAAGTCATTCAGGAGCAAGTCATTTAATTTCCATGTACTTGTGTGGTTTTGAGAGATCTTCTTGGTATTGATTTCTAATTTTAGTCCACTGTGGTCTGAGAGTATGGTTGGTATGAGTTTAATTTTTTTGAATCTATTGAGATTTGCTTTATGGCTAAGCCTGTGGTAGATGAAGGTGGCTTTTAGAATAGGCTGTCAGAAGGCAAGAAAGGGAAATAAATGTAGGAATTAATTCTGATTCCACGAATTTAATCAAAGATGCATCATAAAATATTGTGGTGGCTGAATATTTATGTGACTCCAAATGATATTTGGAGTTAGTGTCTAAACCAACTTAGCTACATTTCAGCAAAAAGAAGGGTTTGGAGAGAGTGGTTCTCAGGCTACAGCTACCTAAAGTCAATCGTTAAGATTTTTTCTATTCTGCAGGCATTTTCTATTATCTCAAAGTGTTGGGCCAGCATTATTCTGTTAAGAATTGTTCTGTGAGAGGCCGAGGTGGGCAGATCATGAGATCAGATGGAGACCATCCTGGCCAACATGGTGAAACCCTGTTCAACATATGCAAATCAATACAGGTGATTCACCACAAATCTATTGTGGTGAATACAATCACCTATGTATTGTGAATACAATACAATACATAGGTGGTTCACCACAAATCTATTGTGGTGAGTACTAAAATACAAAAAAATTAGCGGGGCATAGTGGCATACGCCTGTAGTCCTAGCTACTCAGGAGCTGAGGCAGGAGAATTGCTTGAACCCAGGAGGTAGAAGTTGCAGTGAGCCAAGATTGTGCCACTGCACTCCAGCCTAGCGACAGACCGAGACTCCATCTTACCATCTCAAAAAAAAAAAAAAAGAGTTGTTCTATGGAAATTTAACAAGTAACAGGTATAAGGTTTAAAAGAAAAATAAGAAATAAAATTAATAGTAATATGTTAATCTCAGCTTGTATAGTGTTTGTGATCCATGAACTTAGGTTTAAAGACAACAAATTAAATAAATCAATTTAATTTAATTAATTAAATGACCATGAGGAATTAGGTGAAACTTGTTCTAACCTGTGTTTCTTGTTTGTTTGTTTTGTTTTGTTGATTTTATGTATTTGGGTCTTAACTCTTCCAGAGGAATTTATCCAAGTATTACATGGGTATTAGCAACAGCACAGACTCTTTTTGTTTGTGTGTTTAACCCAGCTAGCTGGGTTCCAGGAGCCCTGCACTTAGAACTCAATACTGCTGCAGGCTACAAGCTTTCCCCACCTGGACAGAAACTGTGGCTTTCAGGCCATGCCCCTCCTGGCCTGCCCCAAAGCAGGGATGTCCAGCTTCTACACCTGTGACTACAGTGCCTCCACTTGCCCCTTAGTTCTGGCTGAGGGAGTCCATCCCACTCAAGATTATGTCATGAATCACAGTTGGGAGCTACTCTCAACCTGTGACTGCTGCCTGAGTTAGCTGTTTGACTTCTGCAGGGCTCCCTGCAAAGCAGAATTAGGAATGGCTTCCCTCCATCCCTACTGGAGTCTGGTAGTGCACACAAAGCATGTCCGATGCTGCCCTTCTCAACACTCCCCACTGCTTAGCTCCAGTGCTGGGTGGGCCTGCATTGTCAGGGTCCCCAGTGGGAGTGTGTGTCACAGAGGCAGTCTCTCCCACTGTCACACGCTGGGGATTCACAGTTTTCCACCTGGCTTATGGTATGGGCTGCTGCCACCACTTCTATCAAAGAGCCTGTGGTTTCTTTCAGTTTTCTGGTTAAATGCCTGTGTTGTTTCTTGGGAAAAAAATTACAGCATCAATCTCTACACATTATTTTGTCTTTCCAAGTATGAGAGGTGATGTGGTTTGGCTTCCTCTCCACCCAGACCTCATGTTGAATTGTAGCTCCTATAATTCCCATATGTTGTGGGAGGGACCTGGTGGCAGATAATTGAATTATGGAGGCAGGTTTTTCCCGTACTGTTTTCATGATAGTGAATAAGTCTTGTAAGATCTGATGGTTTTATAAAGGAGAGTTGTCCTGCACATGTTCTCGTCTGCCACCATGTAAGACATGCCTTTACCTTCTGCCATGATTGTGAAGCCTCCCCAGCCACGTGGAACTGTGAGTCTATTAAACCTCTTTTTTTTTTAATAAATTACTCAGTCTCAGCTATGTCTTTATCAGCAGCATGAAAACAGACAGTACAAGAGGCATGCTAATAATGCCTCTCATGTGCCATCTTAGCAAAAAAAAAAAAAAATTGATCTTCAAATCATCTGAAACTCGTATTTAAGGGTACTTGTCAAAGTCTTTGTAATCAATTTAAATGCAGATACTTTTAGAGAAAAATTTAAAATAACTGTAAATGACAAAAATTTAAAACAACCATAGTTGAAAATATAATAAAGTTTCCCATAACCAGAAATTTGTAAGGAAATTTAGTTATTTTGTGGCATACAATATAATAATCAAAATTACAAATGATAACATAGAAGATATTAAGAGTTTTATACCATTTTGGAATATTTATGTCAATAATATATCCATAAATGTAACTGAAAGAAGATCTAATATCACTTAGCATTTGATATTTCCCATATAATTTACCATATAAGTCTAATTATTTAATATATAAGGTGAAAGAGATATCCATTTAGGCTTTCTAGGGGCCTGACTTGAAAATCTCAAAGTTAATTTTAGGTCAAAAATATTTAATTTAGAATTCTGTTGCTGGGGAAGTCCATTAAAGATGCCAAAAGGTTTAAAATACCTAATCAAAACAGGATCACAGGGTACTGTGTAATAGTAGTCATTTATTGAATTAAACTGATAATGATAGATCTTAAAAGCAATACAGAAAGTTATATAGAAGCTTAAAAAACTTTAACCCTTAAAGTCTCCATTTTTTTAAGTAATAGAAAAATGCAATAAAGGCAACACAGGAAATTATCTTGATAAAATATAAAATATTTGTTTCTTAGGCCAGTTACTAAAAAGATTTAAAAAAACAAAAACAAAACCAAAAAACCTCCTTCTGTGTGATTGCTTCTACTCATGGGAAGCCTGTTTAGATAACCTAATGAAAAAATACTTGAATTTATTGAAAATATGTATCCAAGGTTATGGCTGTACATTGTGGAACACAGACAAGAAAACTATTACCTTGAGCAGGGGAATATATGGCTCTCAGTAAAAGCATGGGAAATTCCCTGGTTATGTGGAACAATTTAGACACATTAAGAAAAGTCAAGTGTACAGAATCAAACTATACTGGAAAAAAAAATTGCTTTTCTAGGTCTTTAAGACAAACATTTTTAGTGTCAGGCCTAAACAGCTGTTGGAAGGAGAGGAAAAAGTTATAGGAGCTAACAAAAAAGTTGAAGGAGAAATCCCAGCCAAGCAAAAAGATGTACCTTCGCAGGGAAGAAAGTGGAAGAACAGAAGGCAATGTCATATGCACTGCACATCCTATGCTGTGAGACATGTTAAAAGTTGAACTTCTGAGACAGGACTTTGAGAAACTTCAAGAGGAAAACTCTATGTTGAGAAATAAAGATATGATTTTTAAGAATAAGACAGCATTTTAAACTAAAAACTAGTTAAATTAAATGGAGACTATAAAACAAAAAAAAATCAGCTACAGTTTAAAAAGTGGCTGAACATTTTTAGAATTAAAAATGAAGACTTTCTGTAAATTTTACTAAAAGCAGATCACTACTTCAAGTAAACTTTGTTATTTTAACACAAGGGACCAAATTTTTAGTTTTGTATTGTGTAATTTTAATATCAAAACTCAAACCTTAGAAAGGCTTATAAATAATTCCCTTTTAAATAGAGTCAGCTTGATCACATACAAAATTTCTTTTGTAAATGTATCCTTTTCAGAACTTTTACAATTTTCACAGACTGTCATGATATGCTTATAACTTTTGTTTTGCTCTATACTATCTTATTTTTAATAACCAGTCACTTTATTTTAGGAAAAAACATTTACCAGGCAAGATTTTTTAATATAAAATTATTTTCTTTTCTTAAATGTTTCTTACCAAAAATATATCTTTATACCTGTAACTTTCTTTACATCTCTTTCTCCTATCTCCTATTTACTGGATTCTTCTTTTTATGTTTATATTTTTTGTCTAAACCCATATTTTGAAACAACTTTTAATAATCTTTTAATTTAAACATAATTATTTTAAATGAAGTACACGTTTTGTCTTTCTTATAATTTTCTAATTAGAAACAGTTCTTACTTTTTGATACATTTTATATACAGAATTATATATGGTAATCACAATGCTTAACTCTTATTAATCTTAATTTTTAGTGAAAATCTAGAAAGAAATTTTAAACTATCACATGCCAGTATTTTATAGATTAAACTATTTTATAGTTTTATAAACATATTTTATCATAACACAATTTTAATGTGTATTAATAGGCCCATTCCAGGAACTCACAATGGGGGTCCCACCTCCCAGCCTCCGCCTTTGCCATTTCTTCCTCCTGACCTCCTTTTTCTACCTTCCCTGACTGTGGTCATCCTCCAAAACCCAGTGAGCCATGGCCTCTTGAGAGGGCCTCTCTCCTACTAGCCACTAGAATCAGCTGTCCCCATTTCAGCCTCCCACAAACAGTACTCCTCTCTCACAGACTTGCTTTGCTCTATGTAGCGGTCAGGTGGTCATCCACCTGTCCATCTTTCCCCAGGACCAAAGTCCAAGTTCTCATTTTGTATGAACATAGAGCCGACCATGGGGTCTGTAGCACTGAGCTGCCCCTTCAACGTGGAGGGAAGATACACATTTCCCTTGACCTTGGATTATGAAGAAGGCCATGATTAGTGAATTTTCTAATGGTTTTGATATGGTTAGGCTGTGTCCCAACCCTAATCTCACCTTGCATGTAATAATTCCTATGTGTCAAGGGCAGGGCCAGGTGGAGATAATTGAATCACGGGGGCGGTTTTCCCCATACTGTTCTTTTGGTGGTGAATATGTTTCATGAGATCTGATGGTTTTAGAAAGGGGAGTTCTCCTGCACAGGCTGTCTCTCTTGCTTGCCACCATGCAAGAGGTGACTTTGTTCCTCCTTTGCCTTCTGCCATGATTGTGAGGCCTCCCCAGCCATGTGAAACTGTGAGTCAGTTAAATCTCTTTCCTTTATAAATTACTCAGTTTCAGTTATGTCTTTATTAGCAGTGTGAGAACAAACTAATACAGCTTCCTTGCTTCTGAGAACACAGCAGACTTCCTGTTATGCCTAGCTGTTATGATGTATATATGGTCAGGACACAGGCCACTGAGTATTCAGGGTTCTGAGAGTTTGCGTGTCACCTTTTCTGGCCTCAAGTTCATTATCATTAATATGAAGGGGTTTGTAAATAAAAGAGAAAAGTGGCTCCGAGCCTCCCATCTGCTGGAGCTTCTGATGTGATGGCCATTGGTGATGGTGATGCTTGCCCCTGGGCTGGGGGCACTTCAGCCCCTGGGTCAGCTCAGCTGGTGTCTCCATCTGCAAACAGCGAAGGCTGAAGGGAGACAAAGATAAATTTAATAGTTCCTGAAGTCATGTCATCTGGAATTTTAAAGAAAGTCCTTGAAGCTTGTCTCAACTTTGTTGTCCAGTCTTCAAAACAGCCTCAGGGGAAACCATGAGTTCAGCTGCCCTTTGAGTAGGTGCCCTGGAGTGGGAGCTAGGAGAGAGAATTTCCCTAGCCTCCCCAGAGGTGACTCCAGAGGTGGGTGGCACAGCTAAGGAGGAGGCCTGGGTCCTTAGCCTTCTGGCCGCCAATCCCAGCCCTATTGACTTCCCCATGCAGTGGCCATTCTCTCTTGCAAAGAGACCCTGAGCTCTGCTGTTTCTCAGCTGCAGGGCTAGGTGCTGTGAATGTGCTATATGATGCATCTTTGCCACCATTTGGGGTGGAGCATGGCTACATTACACATGAGAAGACTGAGGCTCTGGGAGGCCGAGCATCCTTCCAAGACAGCCAGCTCAGTCCCCTGATCTTCAATTTGCCCGGTTGTCTTATAAAAGTCTCTCAGCCTCTCTGAACTCCAGTTTCCCTCTTTGGAGAACAGAGGAATGATCCTTTGGCCAGACAGCTGAGGGAAAGATTAAGTGGGAGGAGAAGGAGGACCACAATTTGCAAAGTATTTACCTTGTGCCAAGCAGTAGGCTTTACCCATAATAATAATATGGTTAACCAGTTCTCCTAGCAGCATTGATTAAACAGAATCCTTTCCCCACTGCTTATTTTTGTCAGGTTTGTTGAAGATCAGATGGTTGTAGGTGTTCAGTCTTATTTCTGAGTTCTCTAGAAGATGGAGACTCACAGTGGGAAGCCTTGCCCAGGGCTATATGGCTAGTGATCTTGGAGCACGATTTGAACCTGCTTAGGCGTTAGTAATATGCTATGGTATGGGAGACCACAGCACAGGGCCTAGCACATAATGGTCCAGATGTCTGTTAGCTTCCTCCTTCCTTTTCTCTCCATGGGGACTGAATATTCAATTCGCCTCTCATGACCTCTCATGGCGTGTGTCTACCACCTGGAAGACAGCACTAGATGCTGTTCAATGAATGCACAGAAGGCTTTCCCGTTTCTGGAGGGGTTGCTACATGTCAGGACCTGGGCTACAATCTTCACCAGCATTGTCTCACGTAGTCCCCACACCACACAGGAATCCTATGGGGTGTGATTACTACTGTTATATCCATTTTGCAGTTGAGCAAACCAGGTCCCACAGGAGGTTGGAGAACTTGCCTAAGGCCACATACTCGTAGGAGCCAGTGGACCCCAGACCCTTGCTCATAATCACTGTCTGTCTATAACCAAAGCAGCCTGGACCAGGGCTCACCCCTTACCAAGAGGGAGGGAGTGGGTGGGTGTGGCCCCAGCTGACCTTCCACCTCGCCACTTGTTGTCACTTCTGGCACTCTTATTAAATCACGCTCAGTTTCTAAATGCGCTGAGAGTCCCTCTTGTTCTTTTTTGTTTTTGCACTGGCTATTCCCTGTGCCTGGAATGATATTTTACTTCCCTTCCATTTGGCTAATTGTCCCCTAGACCCCAAGGTGGAGGCCACCTTCTCCAGAAAGCTTTCCATGGCCCTCTCTCGCTGCATTAGGTGGTTTCAGTCATACCTTCCCAAGCATCTTCCTTTTTTAACTTTTAAGTTCTAGGGTATATATGTGCAGGATGTGCAGGTTTGTTACATCCAATCCAAGCCGGGACTCAGCCAGTGGACCCCAGACCCTTGCTCATAATCTCTGTCTGTCCATAACCAAAAGAGCCTGGCCCAGGGCTCACCCCTTACCAAGAGCTGCTAGGTAGGGCAGGCAAGCCCCTGCTGCTGCCCTGGACTGCAGGGGCAAGGCTGGGGTGGTCAGGGGCAAGGATGGGGCAGTCAGGGGCTCCGCGTCCAAACTGGGCCTGGGATTGGATGCCCTCTAGTGTCTGCATGAACCCAAGCCTGCCACTTGAACCAATTCGTCTATTTCTGATATGTATTTATTCAGCAAACATCTATTGAATGCCTAGGCTGTATCCAGCAGTGAACAAAACAGACCTACAAGGATTCCTGCCTTCATTAGCCCTGCATTTTAATGAAGGACACATATCAGAGACAAATAAATATAGAAAGCTGAGTAGTAATGACTCTGGTGAAACAGAACAAGGCAGGAAGTGGGAGGGTGGCCACTGGGGGAAGGGTTGAGCCCAGCATGAAGCATGGGAGTGACTGGGGCAGATTCCTGGAAAAGGACATCCCCATCCTTCCCCAGCAATGCCTCTGTGGGGAAAATTTGCCTAGCCTGACTCCTTCCTTTTCTCTGCTGGCCTTGTCATTCTCCTTTCAAATCTGTATCCCACAGGTACCTCCTCTCCCTCCCCAATGGCTGCCCCTAAATTCAAGTTCTCCACCCCTTTCCTCTGGACCACAGCATCCATAATGTGTGCCTCTTATATACATAAAATTTCAACCAATTCATTCAGCCAGTGTTTATGGAGCATCCACAATGCACCAGACAGTAGAGATGAGTTTGGCAGAGTCCCTGCCTGCAAGGAGCTCCCTGCTAGAGGGATGTTTGAGGGAGAGTGTGGTGGCTGTGAGATAAATGTGGCGCATAGACCAATAGGGAGCCCAGGGGCAGAAGGGCCCCAGGGAGCTAACCCAATGCAATGAGAGAGGGCCATGGAAAGCTCTCTGGAGAAGGTGGCCTCCCCCTTGAGGTCTAGGGGACAATTAGCCAAATGGAAGGGAAGAAAAACACCATTCCAGGCACAGGAAATAGCCAGTGCAAAAACAAAAAAAGAACAAGAGGGACTCTTAGCACATTTCTTGTAGACTCTCAGCACGTTTAGAAACTGCGAGTGATTTAACAAGAGTGCCAGAAGTGACAACAAGTGGTGAGGTGGAAGGTCAGCTGGGGCCACACCCACCCGTTCCCTGTCTCTGCACACATCTGTGGTTTCAGTCACACCTGCCCAAACGTCTTACTTTTTTAAGTTTTAAGTTCTGGGATATATGTGCAGGGTGTGCAGGCTTGTTTCATAGGTAAACGTGTGTCATAGTGGTTTGCTACACCTATCGACCCATCACTTAAGTATTAAGCCCAGCTTGCATTAGCTGGTTTTCACGATGTTCTCCCTCCCGCTGCCCAGACTCCCCGACAGGCCCCAGTATGTGTTGTTCCCCTCCCCGTGTCCATGTGTTCTCATTGTTCAGCTCTGACTTATGAGTAAGAACATACAGTGTTTGGTTTCTTGTTCCAGTATAGTTTGCTGAGGCTACTGGCTTCCAGTTCCATCCACATCCCTGCAAAGGACATAATTTTATTCTTTTTTATGGCTGCATAATATTCCATAGTGTATATGTACCACATTTCTTTATCCAATTTATCATTGACATTTGGGTTGATTCCAAAGACATTTGGGTTGATTAGCAAGACATTTGGGTTGATTCCATGTCTTCGTTATTGTGAATAGTGTTGTAATGAACATACACCTGCATGTATCTTTATAATATGATTTATATTCCTTTGGATATATAGAAGTCAAATGATATTTCTGGTTCTAGGTCTTTGAGGAATTGCCATGCTGTCTTCCACAATGGTTCAACTAACTTACACCCCCACCCACAGTGTAAAAGCATTCGTATCTCTCCACAGCCCCACCAGCATCCGTTGTTTCTTGACTTTTTAATAATCGCCATTGTGACTGGTGTGAGATGGCATCTCACTGTGGTTTTGATTTGCGTTTCTCTAATGATCAGTGATATTGAGCTTTTCCTCATATTTGTTGGCCACATGAATGTCTTCTTTGAGAAATGTCTGTTCATGTCCTTTGCCTACTTTTTAATGATTTTTTAAATAAATTTGTTTAAGTTCCTTGTATACTCTGAATATTAGGCCTCTGTCAAATGGATTGCAAAAATTTTCTTCCATTCAGTAGACTACCTGTTCACTCTGATGATAGTTTTCTGTTGTTCTTGTTGTGCAGAAGCTCTTTAGTTTAATTAGACCCCATTTGTCAATTTTTGCCTTTGTTGCAGTTGCTTTTGATGTTTTCGTCATGAAATCTTTCCCCATGCCTATGTCCTGAATGCTATTCCCTAGATATATTCTTCCAGGAGTTTTAGAGTTTTGGTTTTACATTTCGGTTTGGGTTTTACATTTAATCCATCTTGAGTTAATTTTTGTACAAGGTGTAAGGAAGGAGTCCAGTTTCAATTTTCTGCATATGGCTAACTAGTTCTCCCAGTACCATTTATTAAATAGAGAATCCTTTCCCTATTGCTTGTTTTTGTCAGACTTGTTGAAGATCAGATGGCTGTGGGTGTGCAGTCTTATTTCTGAGTTCTCTATTCGGTTCATTGGTCTATGTGCCTGTTTTTATATCAGTACCATGCCGTTTTGGTTACTGTAGCCTTGCAGTATAGTTTGAAGTTGGCCTCCAGCTTTGTTACTTTTGCTTAGGATTGTCTTGGCCATATGCTGCCCAACCATGTTTCTGGCACTGTGCGCTGACTGGCTCACTCCAAGCCTCTTGGTGGGAAGGGGCATAGCATGTTGGAAATTGCTGTGACTTGGAAGTTAGGAAGTTGGATCCTACTCTGCTGCTTTCTCGCTGTATGACTTGAACAAGTTACTTCAATTCTTTGAAGCTTGGTTTCTGTATCTGTAAAATGGGGACAATAATATTAATACATACTCCATGGAGTTAATGCAATGACTAAAAGAAACACTATATGTAAAGGACTTTGCACTGTTTTCTACAAATGGGAGCCACCCAGCCAAACAATGGATCCTGTGTCCACAAAATGAAGCCTTAATCCCTCAGTCTGGCCTTCGAGGTTCCCGAATTTGAGTTTAGTCCCCAATTCTAACCCATTCTATCCTCTAGTGCTATTCAGCTACCCACATTTCCCTTCTGCTGACTATCATCCCATAATCCTCATGCCACTCCCTGGGCCTGGAATCACCTCTCTCATCACCCCTCTCAGTTCATGTCACTCATCCTTCAAGAGAAACCTAATTCAAACAACAACAAAAAGAAATAGCATTTTCACAGCCCTTCTGAAAATGGAAATGAGAAGAGAAGCTGAAAGTCACTTGAGCTTTGGCTCCTGACAAAATCTTTCTCTTCCTCTGTTGAATTCTCACATGCTCTGGGTGCGTTTGATCAGATAGGGGTGCATGGGGAGGGGCCATGTCTTCTTGTTCCCCACTGCCTTCACCTTGACTGTAAACACTTAAGGGGCTGGGCCACTCCTGTTCAGATTCCCCTCTCTCCCCTGGCATTGCCCAGCATAGATAGAGTAGGCATCACTAATATTATCCACCGACTTAGGTATTTGATGGGGACAGTTAGGCAGCATTTTGTATTCACTTACTTGGATAGAGGGTGATATCTGGGGCTGGTGAAGGGGGAGCTTGTTTTCTAGGCAGAAGAGCCTACTTTGCATTTGTGCAGTTTTAGTGAAGTCTGAGTGACTTGGGTAGGCTCAGGGCCCTGGGAAGATGTAAATTCAAATGCCGCACTTTAATAACTGAATGACACAGATGTTGCTTCTGGCAGATTTCAAGTTCTAATATTTGTGACAATAAGGCTCTTCTCATGTATAACTTTCTTGACTTACGGCTTTTCCAAGCAATGCCCAGTGATAATGACTCCTTTCCATGCTTTGAACACTGGGGGAGAATATAATCCAGTTAGCCCTGGTTCTTGCCAGAAGGGTGTGGTGTTGAAGTGGGACAATGCTTGGAAATAAATTCTCTCCCTGCCTACCACCAAACTCATCTAGCTGTCAAGTCAGACCCTGAATGTGACTCAGTCCCTTCCCGAAAGCCAGAACATTAGCATTTCTTAGGCCCAGGCTACAGTGGGGTTGTGCAGCTCAGTCACAGCAAATGGAGCCTGAGAGTGTAGACGAGGGATTCACGACCAAAAACAAATCTCAAGGGGGCACTTGAAACTCCAGAAGAATACCCCAGATGAAAAATGTTCATATTTCAACTTCATATTTGTTTTAAATTTTAAATTTAGTCAAAACAATGCATACAAACAATTAAAAAAATGCAATGCTACTAAAAGCTTATAGTGACAAACAGAAGTCCACGGTTCCACCCCCTCAAGCTCCCTGTCTGCTCTCCAGAGGCACTCTCTTACAACTCTTTATCTGTTACTTGATAGTTCTACCATATTTTAAAATAATTGATAATAGAACTACTTTAAATGTATTCTCTTTAGACATTATCCATTGATGATTGGTGTCCTGTTACAGTGATTGAGGCCTTAGCATTCCTTTTTTCTTATTTTTAAGATAGAGTCTTGCGTATCTCCCAGGCTGGAGTGCAGTGCAGTGGCCCAATCTCAGCTCAGCTCACTGCAACCTTTGCCTCCCAGTTTTAGGCGATTCTCCTGCCTTAGCCTCCAGAGTAGCTGGGATTACAGGACCCCACCGCCATGCCCGGATAATTCGTGTATTTTTTTTTAGTAGAGATGGGGTTTCACCACATTGGCCAGGCTGATCTTGAACTCCTAACCTCAAGTGATCCACCTGTCTTAGAATTCTTACAGCACCACCCCTCCCCTCCCTTTCTCTAACCTACCAATACACATATAGTAAAATTTGGTATTAGTTCACTGGTTAACATTTATATTGATATGACTATGTACCAATTACTTTTCTTTCTCATACAACCTTTTTGTTTTACCTGGAGTTATTAATTCCACTGTTGTTTTTTTCTTATTTGCTTACTTTTCTAAGTACCTACAATTGATTTTTTCAAATTCTCCAACATTAAACACCTGATAATAAATTTACAAAATTCTTACCTATACCATAGATGTTCTCTCAACTTTATTTTTCTACGTCAGCCCTCTAGCCTGTTGCTTTTATCTAAATGGGCCATTTCTGGACAGGTCCTGGTGCAGAGCAGGCCTTCTGGGAGCCTTGTTTCTCTCCTGGGTAGAACACTGGTTCCTGGACCCTGTGCCCTCCTCTTCTTTATTTTCTTGTTTTGCTAAATCATTTCCTCCATTACTTTCCTAAGAAGAAAACATGCAATGAAGATAAAGCTTTTGAGACCTCCCATGTCTGAAAATGTCTTTATTCTATACTTACACCCAATAGGCTATATGTGGAACTCTTGGATGAATATAATTTTCCTCAGAATTTTGAAGGCATTGCTTCAGTGACCTATAGCACCTGACATTGCTGGTGAGAAATCTGATGCCTTTCTCATTTTTGATCACTTATATGTGAACTGTTGTTTCTCTGATAACTTTTAGAATCTTATTTATCCCTTGTTTTGAAATTGTATAATTACTTCCCTGGGTGTGAATCTTTCTCTTTAACTGTGCAGAATTCTCACTACTCACTTCCTTTCATTCTAGAAAAATCATTGTGTTACTTCTTTGATCATTTTCTCCTCACTTTCCATTTTTCTATTCCTGTTCTCTTTCTCTGAAACTCCTTGAAGTCAGATAATAGGCTACTCCTCTAAGTTTGATTTTAGCATTTTCTGTTCTTTCCTTCATCTCTTTATCATTTTGTTCTTTATGGAAGATCTTCTTAAATTCATCTTCCAACTTGTCTAGTATATTTTTATTTTATCATATTTTTAATTTCTAAGGGCTTTTCCCCCCCTTTGTTCATTTTTCATGGAATACTGTTCTTGTTTTTTAGATTTAATGTCTACAACTACATTTTAGAGGGTATTACTGATAGGGTATATTGTCCCCTACATTTGTTCTGCTGCTACATTTTCTCTTTGCTCCAGATTGCTTTATCTTCCTGTTGGTTTCTTTTTGCCTTTTTCCTTTTGTCAGACACTTTTTAAAAGTGTAGTTGTCCCATTCATGTTTAAAAAGAAGGTGAGCAAAAGCTGTGGTGAAGGACAATGCTTCACTCAAGAGTGATGAGAGTGTGAGCAGCATTTGTATTGGGAGGCCCCACAAGTCACTGTGTGAATGCCTTTTCTCTATGGAGGCTTGGATTATCTTCCAAAGAATGGGAAGTGCCTATTCTGGGAGCAGATTCACTGCAGGTGACTGAGGGCTCTGAGATTTATTTTCCTGTTTTGCTGCTTTATCTGATATGTCCAAGCCTGGAATGACTATGGTTCCACTGATTGTGAGAATGAACCCCATCTTCTGGTTCCCATCAAGAAGTGGGTAAAGGGCATGGGGTCCAAAGGCCTGCCACCCAATCTCTGTTTTCAGTCCCCCCATCACCCTGCCTTTGGTGTGTCCTCTATGCTGAGCCTCTAGGGGTCCGTGCCCCACAGAGGCTCCAATTACCACTTCCTCCACTTTGCTCTTCCATCTTCTAAAGCTGGGCTAAAAATCTCTTGCTCACTATTGCCATTTCTTGCATCCTCATGTCCTTGTGGTTAATAACTTTGAAATTTCAGTATTGCCATGTTTAAGGAATGGGCAAGATAAATCAGTATGAACAATCTGCCTTATTTATCAGTTAAGTTTTAAAAAACATTTTCAATGACCAGTACATGGAAGGCACCCAGGAAACTTCAAATGAATAGATTTTAGAATGATCGCAATTTGAAATGCTAGACCCAGAAAACACTCTAAGGAAAAGCCTGAGGCATTCATACTATAAATGGGAGATTGAGACTGAAATAGCACCCAGACTCTGTTAACAAAGCTCTCAATACCTTTAGAGAAGCTGAAGGCAGAGATGGCTGTGCATCAGAATGGCCGATGATAATTTTAAACAATCTAGATGCTCAAGCCCTACTTCAGACCTTCTGAATAAGAATCCCTAGAGAATGTCCAGTGGAGCTCAAAAAGTTAATACCCAAATCTGGAATCTTTGGAAGACGGAGGTATTAGCGGCAGCAAATCCATACAGGTCTGCAGCAACCTCAACTTGCCTCCTCAGAAGAAAAATAAATGGACTGAGGGGCATAAGGCAGAGAGAGACTGAGGCAAGGGATGGAGCAGAAGTGAAAGTTTATTAAGAAGCTTTAGAGCAGGAAGGAAAGTAGACTTGGAGAGCACCAAGCCAGCAACTTGAGATCAAGTGCACGGTTTGACCTTTGACTTGGAGTTTTATGTTGTGCTTCCAGGGGGTTGTCTCCCTGATTCTTCCCTTGGATTGGGCTGTTTGCTTGCTCAGTGGCTGCCAGCACTTAGGTGGGGCCACACTCAGTGTGCTTACTGACCTTCTGCACATGCTCACTTGAGGCGTTTCTCCCTCACCCATCAAAAGTTCCCAGAGGAAGGTCATATAGCGACTAGTTAAACTCTGCCATTTTGCCTCTTAGTGCATGTGCTTGACCCTATGCACCCAAACTCTGAGATCTTATCAGGAAGCTTCTGATCACCAGTTTTAGGTATTTTTCTGTTGGGAGACTGCCTTTCCCAGTAATTGCCAGCAGTGACCAATTATTTTAGAGAGACAGTTTAACAACTGCCTGACCATCACCTGATGGCTGCCTGACATTCCTGGTGGGGGATGGTGGCCTTTTCTGCCCTGCTCATGTTTGCCTGACTACCTACTGTAACAGAGGTAGGGGTCAGACACCACCTCTTTTACTCTTCAGGGGCCATGGTAGGTCCTGGCTGTGAGCAGGAAGCAGGTCTGGTCTGGTCCTTGCACCCTCTACCCAAGGGAGCGTTTGGGTCTGTAGTGTCTGTAGACACCCACTCACCCGGGGCTGCTGCCATACCTGGATCCAGGGGAAGAGGCAGAAAGAGGCCTCACCTTCTGCCTGTATCACTCCTCCTGCCAGCCACCGGCCAGTAGAGACCAATGGCTGTCACCCAGTAGCCCCATAAGTAACACCATTGTGACATTAGGGGAGGGCAGAAGGTAGTAGGGCAGGGGAGGCAGTAATGTGTAGGCAAAGTCCTCTTTATGTAGCCCAGAGCAGTGGGGGGCAAGGGTTCCCCCTTCCTGCCCAATCTGGGTCCAAACAAATATAGTTTCAGACAAGTCTTCCAGTGGGGAGCCCCATGTCTATGGCCAGGCCCTTTGCATTGTGTGAAATGGTAACAGTAATAGCCGTTGAGTATTACTAAGAACTGGGCATTGATTGGCTGGGCACATTGGCTCATGCTTGTAATCCCAGAACTTTGGGAGGCTAAGGCAAGTGGATCACTTGAGCCCTAGAGTTCGAGACTGACCTGGGCAATATGGCAAAACCCTGTCTCTACAAAAAAAAAAATACAAAAAATTAGCTGGGCACAGTAGTGCATCCTTTCAGTCTTAGCAGCTCAGGAGGTTGAGATGGGAGAACCACCTGAGCCTGAGAAGTCAAAGCCGCAGTGAGCCTTGATTGCACCACTGTACTCCAACCTGGGTGACAGAGTGAGGCCCTGTCTCCAAAAAAAAAAAAAAAAAAAAAAAAAAATACCCCAAAGCTGGGCATTATTAGGCTGAGCACTTTACATGTAATCTATTTAATCCCCAGCACAACCAGTAATTCAGGGTTTTTTTTTTTCTATTTTATTGATAAAGAAAGTGAGGCTCACAGAGGTTAAATTTAAATTTCAGATCCAAAATTACCAAGACCAGCTTGGCCACAGAGATGCCCACCTAGGCAGGGCTGAAGGCATTAAGCAGCAGACCCAGATAGAACAGCAAAGTGGGACTATCCAGGGGCCAACAGCCTTCTGAGCTGAGAGCCTCAAAAGGGTTGACAGCATTCCAGGCTGAGGGCCTCGAGCAGACTCTGACCCACGTATTTATTCTCTGAATAGGTGATTATTATTGAAAACATGTGTTCTGTGTTTTCTCCTAGAACCAGGATAAACTAGGCAGACAGCTGGTGCCTGCTTACCACTGATCACAGACAAACTAAAAAGTATTCTCCACGAGGGAGCCTCGGGGGCGGGGTCATATATCCCATGCTTAAAGAATTGTTTTAACTGGTGTATGATATACACATACTGTTTTGCTGCTTTAGAATGCCCCAAGCAGTTTCCACTTGGTGGTGGGTAGGGTGGCTAGGTTTTCCTATGATGAAAATATATTTAATCATACACTCAGCATTTCTCAGCATTTCCCCCTTCTTGTTTTGACAAAGCTAGGTAAGCATGCACAGCTTTATCTTGGTGAACTGTTTCTCGGAGGATTTGGGATCTGCACCTGCAGGCTACACAAAGAGAAACAAGACAAATCAATAACACGATCACAATGGCAATCATGGATCCTCCAAATGTTTTCACCCAAGTCACTGGATTTAGGGCCGCAAATCCATCAGCAGCTCCCTCAAGCACCTCGGATTCTGAAATTAAAGTTAGATGTGCTTGAGAAGCATGAAAAACTTGCTCTTTTAATTTTCTCATATCCTTTGATAGGTCTTCAGCATGTCCTTCCAGGTGACATTTTATTCTTTCCCAATTGTGTGCAGTCTCATTACACTTTAGAGTTAATAAAGGCAATCTGTAACTCTCCCACCATCAAAACATAAGGGGGATTCAACAAAGTGCTGAATCTAAAGAGCTTTTATTTCTTATAAATTCTAATGAATAAGAATTAGGGCCTGATCTTCCATTATATTTTCCTTCCCAGACTTTTATTGGTTTTAGAGCCATTAGCATTTTCCAAAGTTCTTTTTATTCAGCTCCTATCATCAACCATACCATTTTTGGTTGTGGTCCTACTTATCCTCCATTTACACCTACTGGGGGATCTAATCAAGTCAAGGGCCGCAATAAAGGAGAAAAAGGAATATATGGCCAATATGTGAAATTTCCTTTTCTTCTGCCCCAACTCTAGGAGAACTCACTGTAATGGTGATAACCGCCGTCATAGTTACCATCAAGTTACTCATAATAACAGGCTGTCCCGCTTTCTTCAGATTCTCCTCAGCCATCTGTAAAAGCTTTAAATGTCTGGATGGCACCTGTACCAGTAGCTTCTTTAGACCTGGAGAAACACAAACAAATCCTCTACTCCATATTATTACATTGCCTTTTTCCCAGTCTTCATGAGTAGATCTCGCCACCAGATTAATTGCCTTAAGTTTTCATGCTTGGGTTGTTTTATCAGGTGTTATTCAGCTGCTGTTAGTTGTCCTCCTCTTAGCAAACTCAAAAAAGTTAAAGTTAATCATGCTACATTTAGTTGCATTTGTGGAGTTCTATATTCACCATCTCCTTCCACAATTAAAACAAGCTTCAGGACCTCCTTTGTTTATTTTTAAACCTGCCATTGCTTGTGCTAATAAGGTAGCTTTGTATAAATTTCCTCCTATTCCATTACATGCCTTAATGTAATCCACCAAGTGCGCTTTCCCTTTAAGTGGCCGTAAAACAGCCTGGCATTACAAATTTGCATTGTTGAACGCTAATAAGATTAGTTTGAATATTAACCTCGTCAGTCCACCTCGTCTTAAATTGTAAAAATTGAGAGAGAGATAAACTTGGGTTAAAGTATCTAAATCTCCCTCTTTTCTCGCTTGTCGAATTCCTGCCTGAATGGAACCAGTTACTGTAGTTCTAGGAATACACGTGGCAAAAGGAATGGCTAGTTTCATTTTCGAGGTAACTTCCTTTAATGGAGAAATATCAGGAGGATCTGGCCATCCCTCATCTAGACACTGAGGTGGGGCTGACGGGCACACCTTTTTCTCATTTGACTTTTATCCTTTTGCTCTGTAGTGTCTCTGCATACTTCATCATACTCCCTTTCCTCTCTTGAATCTTCTTCCTCATCGTCTGTCTGAACGGCTCTAAGGCAAAACACACTAAAGCCCAAACATACCACACTAAATAAGCCTCGTGTTTGCTTGATCTTTGTCCCATGTTACCCTAATACTACCAAGCTCCCCCAGCTCACCATGGGAGATTATTTCAAGAGTTCTCAAGCTACTTCTGAGCTACCCCAACAAACCCTGGAAGATTTTTTTTCAAGAGTTCTTGGGCTCTTTCTGAGCTCCCCCAATGTACACTGGGAGATTCTTTAAAGAGTTCTCGGGCTACTTCCCAGCTCCCGCAACTTACCCTGGGAGATTTTTTCAAGAGTTCTCAGGATACCTTCAGCTTAGCGTCTCCTTTCTCCATCACTCAGGTGACCCTTAGTCCTGGGTTCGAGTCCCACGTCTGGGCGCTGCTTACCAAGATCAGCTCAGCTGTAGAGATCCCTACCCAGGTCGTGCTGAAAACATTAAGAAGCTGACACCCAGATAGAACAGCAAAGTGGGACTATCTAGGGGCCAACAGCCTTCCGAGCTGAGGAGCCTCAAGGGGCTGACAGCATTCCGGGCTGAGGGCCTCGAGCAGACTCTGATCCACGTATGTATTCTCTGAACAGGTGATTATTATTAATAAACAGGTGTTCTGTGTTTTCTCATAGAACCAGGATAAACTAGGTGGACAGCTGGTGCCTGCTTACCACTGATCACAGACAAACTAAAAAGTATTCTCCACGAGGGAGCCGCAGGGTCAGGGTCACAAATCCCATGCTTAAAGAATTGTTTTAACCCGTGTATGATATACATATACTGTTTTGCTACTTTAGAATGCCCCAAGCAGTTTTCTACTTGGTAGGGGATGGCTACGTTTTTCTTGCCACTGTTCTTAGCAAACAATGTATTTAATCATACACTCAGCGTTTCTCAGACATTCAGCATTTCTCAACACAAAATGACAAAGGGAAAAGGCAGTGCAGTGAGGAGTCAAACTCAGATGGGCGTGACAACAGTGCCCACATCTGGGCCCACCTGGCCCTTGGTGGCTCCAGCTCTTTAAGCAACAGCATGTGGCTGAGACTTGAGACAGACAGATGATCCAGCATGGGACCTTTCATCACTGCCCAGTTATCTTACCTCGGGAGAAGCACTGTCCCTCTCAGGGCTTTGGTTCTCTACCTGTTACCCACAACCAAGAGGCATAGCAGGTTCAGTGGACATTTGGGAAACAGCACAAGCTAAGTTTGCCCCACTTTGCCAGGTTTCCAGTCAGAAATAACCAAGATGTGACCTGAATCCCCTAAAACCTTTAGACTTTTAGAATCTGAAGAATTAAAGTCACAGAACTGGTGAATCAGAGAAACTTGGATATAGAACATTAAAATCACAAGTGTGTGATTCTAGGACTTTCACAAAGCATCTTACAACACAAGAATTATACCTTGTTAGAGTTATAGGACATTCAGATCACAGAATCTGTGAATAGAAATTCACTATAGCAGAAATTGACCTGACCCCTCTAGAATGTAGAAATCTTCTCCAAAACAGCTCTGACATTGTTATTTCTATTATTTATTAAACACTATATTTGGCCATTCTTGCACAGCTATAAAGAATTACCTAACTCACCCTGCAATCCCAGCATTCTGGGAGGCTGAGGCAGGCAGATTGCTTGAGCCCAGGGGTTTGAGACCAGCCTGGGCAACATGGTGAAATCCCATCTCTACAAAAATTACAGAAAATTAGCTTGGCTTTGTGGCGCATGCCTGCAGTCCTAGCTACCTGGGAGGCTAAGGTGGGAGGGGCCTAGGAGGTTGGGGCTGCAGTGAACTGAGATTGCACCACTGCACTAAAGCCTGGGAGACAAAATGAGACCCTGTCAAAAAAAAAAAAAAAAAAAAAAAAGAGACAGACCTGAGACAGGGTAATTTATGAAGAAAAGAGGTTTAATTGGCTCACGGTTCTGCAGACTATAAATGCATGGCCCTGGCACCTGCTCAGTTTCTGGGGAGGCCTCCAGGAGCAGGCACGTCACATGGCGAAAGCAGAAGTAAGGCAGGGGAAGGTGCCACACACTTTTCAGCAACCACATCTTGGGAGAACTCACTCACTGTCATGAGGACAGCACTAAGCCATGAGGCATCCAGCTTCATAACCCAAATGCCTTCCACCAACCCCCACCTCCAACATCGGGGATTGCAATTCAACATGAGATTTGGCAGGGACATATATTCTAATCAGATCAAGCACTTATAAAGCCCCTACTGCATGTGAGGTGCTCCTCTGTGGACTACATTTTACAGATGAGCAAACTGAGGAGTAGAGGGGTGAAGTGGTTTATCTATTATCTCACGATCAGTAAGTGGCAAGGCCAGGGTTCAGGGCCCAACCTCAGAGGTGGGCCAGCTTTAGAGGGCACTCTCCTGGCTTCTGTAGCATTGGGAGTCTTATGAGCTGAGCCGTGGCAGGCGGAAGCCACAGTGCTCCAGCCTCTGCCTTCAAGGCAGTCAGCTTAACCCCACTGCCTTGATAGCTGCTCTAATTCTGCAACCTTCAAACATTAAATGAATCTTTTGTCTATTTCCTGGCCTTTTCTGACAACTTTACTTTTCAAGCTTTTTAAAGATTCCATGTCAAAAACTTTCATACCCCCTTTTTCCATTGGAAATAATGAGGAACATTTACAAAATTTGATTTCTTACATCTTTATTAGCTTATTCTTCTAGAAGAATTACATTTCTTTTAGACAGAAAGGACAGTTCTCAAAAACCCAAATTCCTAAAGGTGATTATTGGTTTTTAAAAAATAAACTTTTCTGATTCCATACTGACATTTTGACATGTATTCCTCAAGCCTCCATATGTGAAATATGGCAAACATAATTCTTTATTATTTGTATTAATTTATGGGGTACATGTGAAATTTTGTTACATGTATATGTATGGTGATTAAGTCAGAAGATTTAAGGTATCCATCACCTGAATACAATACATTTTTGTTAACTTTAGTCACCCTACTGTGCTATTAAACATTGGATTTATTCCTTCAGTGTCTCTACCCTTTAGCCCACTTCTCTTTATCTCACCCCACCACCTTCTGAGTCTCTGATATCTATATTTACATTCTCCACATCCATATGATCAAATTTTTTAGCTTCCACACATAAGAGAGAGAGAACATGCAATATGTCTTTTTGTGCCTGGTTTGTCTCACTTTAGTTAATGACTCCCAGTTCCATTCCTCACATTGCTGTAAATGTTAAGATTTCATTCTTTTTAATGGCTGAATAGTATTCCATTATGTATGTATACCATATTTTCTTTATTCATACATTAATGAACTCTTAGGTTGATTATCTATCTTTACTATTATAAATAGTGCTGTAATAAACATGTGAGTATGGGTATCCCTTTGACATATGGATTTCTTTTCCTTTGGGTAGTACCAGAGGTGAGATTGCTGGATTGAATGGTAATTGTACTTTTAGTTTTTGGAAAAATCTCCATACTGTTTTCCTTAGCAGCTATACTAGTTTACATTCCCACCAGCAGCATATAAGTGTTCCTTTTTCTCTTCATCCTTGCCAGCATTTGTTATTTTTTGTCATTTTTATAATAGCCATTCTGACTAGGTAAGATGATACCTCATTGCAGTTTTGATTTCCGTGTCTCGATGATAGTAACATTGAGCATTTATTCATACACTTGTTAGTTGTTTGTATGTCTTCTTTTGAGAAATGTCTATTCATGCCCTTTGCAAACTTTTAAATGGGATTATCTGTTTGTTTTCCTGTTGAGTTGTTCAAGTTTCTTGAATATTATGTATATTAGTCCCCTGTTAGATGAATAGCTTGTGAATATTTCCTCCCATTCTACATATTGTCTCTTCAGTTTGTTAATTATTTATTGTATTATGCAGAAGCTTTTTCATTTTATTTCCTATTCATCTATTTCTGTTTTTGGTGCCTGTGCTTTTGGGTACTTAATCATAAATTCTTTGCCTAGACCAATGTCCAATAGAGTTTACTCTAGGTCTTCGTCAGTATTTTTAAAGTTTTAGAACTTACATGTAAGTCTTTAGTCCCATTTTGAGTTGTTTTTTGTATATGGTGACAGATATGGGGTCCAGTTTTATTCTTTTGCATGTGGCTATGCAGTTTTCCCAGTAGCATTTATTGAAGAGGGTATCCTTTCCCCAATGTAAGTTAGTTTCATTCTGTCAAAGATCAGTTGGCTGTAAATATGTGGACTTATTTCTGGGTTCACTCTTCTGTTCCATTGATCTATGTGTCTATTTTTATACCAGTGCCATGCCATTTGGGTTACTACAGCTGGTAATATATTTTGAAGTTAGGTAGTGTGATACCTCCAGCTTCGTGCTTTTTGCTCAGGATTGCTGTGGCTATTCAGGCTGTTTTTGGTTCCAGTGAATTTTAGAATTTTTTTTTCCCATTTTGTTAATAATGACATTGGTATTTTGATAGAGATTGCATTGAATCTGTAGATTGGTCTGGAAAATATGGTCATTTTAATGGTATTGATTCTTCAATTCATGAGCATGGAATTTTTCCATTTGTTTGTATCATCTTCAGTTTCTTTCAAGAGTGTTTTGCAGTTTTCCTTGTAGAGATGTTTCACCTCCTTGATTAAATTTATTCCTAGGTATTTTATTTTTTTCAGTAGCTATTGTAAATGGGATTGCTTTCTTGATTGGTATTTACAAATGCTACTAATTTTTGTGCATTGATTTTGTATCCTGCAGCTTTCCTGAATTCATTTATCAAATCTATGAGGGTTTTGTTGGAGTCTTTCTGTATATGAAATCATATCATCAGCAAAGAAGGAGAGTTTGATTTTCTCTTTTCCAAATTGAGTGTTTACTCTGCCTAGGACTTCCAGTACTATGTTGAAGAGTTGTGGTGAGAGTGGGCGTTTTTGTCTTGTTCTGATTCTGAGAGGAAAAGCTTTCAACTTTTCCCCATTCAGTGTGATGTTGGCTACGAATTTGTTGCATATGGCCTTGTATTAGTTCATTCTTGTACTGCTATAAAGAAATACCTGAGATTGGGTAATTTATAAAGAAAAGAGGTTTAATTGGTTCATGGTTCCCCAGGCTGTATGGGAAGCCCGATAGCTTCTGGGGAGGCCTCAGGGAACTTACAATAATGATGAAAGGTGAAGAGAAAGGCAGCACTTCACATGGCCGGAGCAGGAGGAAGGTGTGGCAGGTGCCACACACCTTTAAACAACCAGATCTTGTGAGAACTCGATCACAGTAACAGAGTCAAAGGGGAAATCTGCTCCCACGATCAAATCACCTCCCACCAGGCCTCTCCTCCAACGCTGGGGACTACAATTCCACGTGAGATTTGTGCAGGGACACAAATCCCAACCATGTCAGACCTTTATCATTTTGAGGTCTGTTCCTTCCAGTGACAAACATAATTCTTTGAAAACAAATTAGATTAGTGTAGAGTTTTGTTCTGTGTGTTTTTTTTCCTTGATCAGATGTATGTTTTGAGATTCATAAAGGATGTTCCTTAAATAAAAAAAAAAGAAAAGAAAGGAGACTTAATTTTCTAATCCAGAGTGATTCCAAAAGCAAAACAAATGTCTACCCAACATTTCAGAAGATGACATTTGAGACAACAGAAATGAGGAAATTGATTCCCTATAAACCAGACAGGAGTGGTTGTGATTTTTCAAAACTGATTTTGGATTTGTCCACAGTTTGTTAGCATTTGTTGTAAAAGTTGGGGGAGTGAAGCAAGTTGGAAACTGGTTAATTCTGCTAGCTGTTCTGGTGAAAGTTGTGATAGGAGAATTGGTGGAATTAGTGGCTTTGGTGAGTTTGACACCGGGAGAGGGCTGGGTGGAGAAGGTTTCAAGGATTACAGGCATGAGCCACCACGCCCGGCCCAGATCCACTCTTGTTAGAATGGGCCACTTAAGTTGGCTTAGGACCACAGCAATGAAGGAAAGAACTAACAATTATTGGCCTTCCACCATGTCTCAGACCCATGCTGGGATATCACCTCTATCATCCTCATAACAAAGTTGCATTTGTAACACACTTAGCAGGGAGCTGGGCATGTGGAGAACACTTGATCAGTGTCAGCCATTATTAGAATAAGAGCCTAGAATAACAGCCTAAATATGATGAAATATAAAGAAGAGCATTTCATTTAATCCCCCAAATTGCCCTGTAAGGTAGGTCTTGCTCTTCGCCTTTCCAATCCAGCAGCATGGAGCAATGGCCACCTCTGGAGCCCTTTTGCTGTCAGTGGCATAAGTGGCCCAGCTAGCATTCAACCTCCCCCTGCCTGCCTCGCTCCACTTGATTGGGGGCCATGGGCATGTTGAGATTGTCCTTTATAAGAACTTGACTTGGAGTAAGAGCAATGATTTCAACTCTACGTAAACATTTTTTGCTGATTCATCATAGTCCAGGAAGATGTTGCTTATGGACTAAAGCAGTCTGTAGCTTATGGGAAATATGACCAGAAGTCTATTTAAAAAATGGAAACCTTGCAGATTAAAGAACAAGATAATAGAATTATTGCAAGTCTCATTCACCTGACCTGATTGGGAGTTAAAAATCACCTCAGCCGACAACACTGTCCTTTTCCCTACTCCTGAGTGAAATAGCAGGTGCAAACTCTCTGCCTGTGTTCTCCTAGATGGACGCTCTTGGGTTTTACCAAACCCGGCAGGCTGAACTGATACCCCAGAGACTCATCTTTGAGGTTGTCATTTGGTGGCACCTCATGGTCTTGTGTAAGGCGACTAATACGCAGTTTTTTAAAACATGCCTTCCTTTTGAACAGCCCCTGAAAAAGACACTCAGAGCCCACTCTCTGCAAATGGCAAGGGCTGTTTGTGAAAGGGACCAGTGTGTAGGAAAGCCCTTTCTCATGCTCATTTGTTCCTTCAATAGACACACATCTATCTGCTACCATGTGCTGGCAGGTCTCTGCCTCCAGGCCACGCACAACTAATGTAAAACGCTGAGGCCTCAGCTCTGTGTTGGGACCTAGTGCCCAGGAGCTCCGTCAAGAGCCACTGAGGGTCTGAGGCTTCACTGGCCCTTCCCCTGAGTCTTGTGACTCCTCCCTGGTCACTAGGCATGTCTTATCAGGCCTCCTAGATCTGAATTTAGACTCTGGGATCCCAGACTTGGTGGCCAGTCGTGACTCTATGACCAAGTTGTGGCCTCAATGAACCACTGAACCTCTCCGTGTGCAGTTAATATTCCTGTAGAAGGGAGATAGTAACAGGTTGTCTGTCCATGAGTTGCTGTCAGGATTAGAGGAGATAAACTATGCAATGTACTTGGTAATAAAAACCAATCTTTCCTGTTGAACACCTATAGTGTGTGGAGCCCTGTGCTCTACACTCCAGACATCCAATCACGGACTTCATCCTCCCAACAGCAATCCTCCCTAGGAATATGCATTGTCTTTGTCCCCATTTTACAGATGAGAACACTAAGGCATGGACATTTCAGTAACCTGCCCACAACCATAGTGGGTGAGGATAGAGGCAGAATCCAAATCCAGACAGCCTGTAGGACAGCTATGCCCATAACCACTCACTAGGTTGCCCTGACCCAGGCTGCAAGCCCCTACTCAGTAAGGGTTGCTGGTGGCGATTTCATCTTTACCGCTGCCATTGGGAGAGAAGACCTGCATGATCATTGTCAGAAACTCTTCTATAAAGCACAGGGCACAGCAGAGTCTTTATTGTGGCCCAATGGCAGGAATGCTTGAGCAGGGAGGCAGGCTTACTCATTGAGATGACGTGTGTGCAGGTCATCCTAGCTATTTTTATTTGGGTGGGCCACAGGTATAATATGAGTGGAAACCCTTCATTTTACACACACCTATCCACACACCCAATCGCACTTTTCTTGGCAAAAGATGAGGGGAATAATCTCTCCTAACTACAACACCTCTCCCTGTAGCCAACTAATATTTCCAGGAAATCTCTGAACACTTGCTGGAAAATGCCAGGTTCACAGATTCGGCTGCTGGCTAAGCTCAGTCCCTCTGGAGTAAACTCCTATCTGAGCTCCACTCTGGACACTCCCGACCCACACCTTTTCTGCTGTTCACCCCAGGGATGTGTACAGGGTGGCCACTGCCATTTTCCTTCCCCAGTTCGGAAATGTTGGCATCCCAAGCTGGGGGCTGCCTACCCTGAGGTTTAAAGAATCCACCTTTTCTGCAGAGGTAGAAATAAGACCACACTGACCCATGTGACCTCCCTTAAGAAAGAGTCCCATGTCCTTGTATTTAAGACACCAGAAATCAAAGGCTATACCATGAACTTGATAACAGCCTTTCAGGAATAAGTCATGCAATGTTAAACATCCCCACTGACTGTAAGATTTTAAAAACCCTGAATTATAGACTCAAGGAAATAGAGAGTGTCCATCTCAGTTAGTACATAGACCCCTCAAAGGCTCCCATTGTCCTCAAGCCAAGTCCAAGAGCCATGGAAAGGCAGCAAAGCCACCCATGACCTGATCTTTGCCCAAGGCTCCAGCCTCAGCTCCCACATCTGCGTCATCTGCTGACCTTGATTCCCACTACAGTTGTTGTTCCCTAGTAGGCCTGGGCGGATCATGCCTCTGTGTGGTTGTACATGCTGTTCTGGGGGTGCCCTTCCATCCAGTGGCAGCTCCAAAAACACCACCCCTGGGAAGTGCCCCCTCTGTGATGATGCCGTGGGAAAAGACTGGGCTCGATTTCCACCTGCGTGGCTCCTGGCTGGGAGGCCCCAGCACAGGAATCCCTCGCCACACCTTTTACGCGCAGCAGCAGTGCTGGCTCCATGTGGGGCTGGTGGCTGTGCCGTGGAAGGAGACAGCCGTGGGAAGGGCTCACACTACACCTGGCATGTGGTAGGAGCTTCATGGGGTTTGTTCCGTTGTGTTTTCTCAGATTCTGTTTTTGCCCTTACTGAGACAGCAGCCAAACCCTGAGAGAAAACAGAATCAACAACAATACCACAGACAGGCCTAGTGGAAATTCCACTTCTATGTATGTTGGTTTTTTTTTTTTCTTCCTGGTCTTCCTTTTTAATCAAGCTATGACACATATGCCATAAAATTCATCCTTTTAAAATGTACAGCTCAGTGGGTTTTGGTATCTTCACAGAGGCTGGCCACCATCAGCCTTCTCTAATTCTGGAGTATTTTGCATCACCCTAGAATGAAACCCCACACCTGGGAGCAGTCACTCCCCACCCCACTGTCCCCGGCCCTCCCAGCCCTCCGGCAGCCCTGGCCTACATCTCCCAGCCTTCTAGTGAGAGCTCCCCTGAAACTTGAAAGCTGACATTGGCCTTGCCACTTCCTCAAAAGGCGATGGAAGGGCTATGCTGGCTGACGGAACCAGAGGAGTTTTGTGAATAAAAATTGTTATTAAGTACAGAAAAGGGAATCAAATCTAAGGCACCCCTTAGGTGGAGATGAGGACTGGACCAGCTGCTGGCCATGTGCTCACTCTGGCGGTGGCCCTACTACTCTGGGGAGGTGAAGTCAGGCAGCCCCTGAGTGGCCTTGGCTAACCTGAGCCACTACCCAGGTCACTGTCTCACAGGGGACTCTGAGGAGTCTCTGGACTCACACGTGGAAAATGCTGTATACATGGGACTGGTGCCCAACCTGGCTCAGTTCCTTCTCTTAGCCTTTGCTCATGGGGATCACACTGGGCAGGAAGACCTTCTGCAGGGTCGAAACCACCTGGCCCAGTTGCCCAGTCCCCTCAACAACAACCAAAGGCCACTGCCCTCGGCAGCAACTCCTCCCCCCACAGGAGAGCACCTGGCCGGACCTGTTTGGAGTGACTGCACCTGGCCGGACCTGTTTGGAGTGATTGCAGTCCCTGCTGTCACCCAGCTGCTGAGCCTGCCCTTTCTCCCTGACAGCCCATGCTACCTGCTGTTGGAGAAGCACAACGAGGCAAGAGCTGTGAAAGGTAAGGGCCCTTTCCTTTCCGCCACAGCTCCAGCTCCTGCACAGGTCAGCCCTGCAAGGTGTGCTGAGACCTGGGCCGATGGGCACAGGAAAGGGTGTCATTGTTCCTCTTTGCAGGCACTGGGATGGGTGTTGTAGGGTACCTTCTCATTTCATCTTTCCAACAGCCTTGCTAGGGGAACAGAGAGGGGACACAGAGTCACCCAGGGAGTCACCCAGGGAGTCTGGAAAAGCTAGAACAGACAAGATAAGATGCAAGTCCCCTCACTTCTGTACAGTGTCTCCCCACTGCCACCTCTCTGGTTGTTTCCAACCACAGAAATGAACCCATCTCAAATTTCTGAGCGACTTAGGTGTATGGTGGCCCTCCTTCCACTCTGTCTCCCTTCACTGACTTCCTTTGTCTTAACATTTACGTGCCAGGAAAGGAAAAGATGCCAGCACAGATTGAACACCAGATCCCACCAGGCAGTGGCCTGAGTGCTTCTGCATAGTGACCTATGGGACCTTGCCAGCAGCCCTTCGAGGGAGGAAGGAGTATACACTCACTTTACAGGAGAGAAAAATAAGCCTTGCAAAGGGGCTTGGAAGTCATCTCAGGCTTTCTTTAAATGCCCTAAATGGGGGGATGCTGAGTCAGATTCAAAACCTGGGCTTCAGAATCAGCGACATCTCTCTACACAGCCCTGAATGGGTAAAATTATGTTGCCTAGAGATAGACAATGCAAAATGAACAATCACATTCTCATTCTTTTAGTTTTATAAATCGAGAGGCAGTTGACAACACCATGGTTAATTAGGCATGTGAAGGTAACCAGCACTACCTTCATATCCAGCTCTGCTGTCTGACCTTGAGCAATTATTTTTTTAACCTTTCTAAGCCTCAGAACCCTCATCTGTAAAAAGGAAGTGACAGAAACTTCCCTCATGGGACCATTGTGAGGGTTGAATTAGATGGCGCATATAAGGTTCGTAGTATTATCTGCTATCATTATTACTGAGAACTCTGTGCATTTTAGTTCTAATCTAAATTTCACCTATGTCTACATCCAGGAAAAAACTTGAGAATTATATATACAATTTGTGCAACATCTTTTGAAATTCACCCTAAGTATTTTCTTAATTAACAAATAGCATAATGAAATAGTAACAATTGCCTATATTTGTCTAGCAGTTTATGGATCAGATTCATTTTCTCATTTACAATATTTCTCTGAAGTGAAGTCAGAGAAGGTAATTGTTATTACCTTTGTTTTGCAGATGAAGATACTGAGGCTTACAGGGATGAAGTCAGTTTCCCAAAGCAGTGTGTTTTGGCTGATAGAGATTTACAGAGGCTTTTGAAAACGTGATGGAAATGATAGTGTTTTCTTCAATACAGTGACCGTATACACAAAATTCTGCCTGTGGCTTGGTGGTGGCCCTGGGACTTGAGCCCTCTTTTCTCCAGAGGACCCTGCTTAATAACTCCTACCCCCTGTCTCAAGTTCATTAGCAACCAAAGGATTGGAACCCAGGGAAGATTCTCCTCTGTGTACCCCTTGTTTACAGAGAGAACCAGGAAAGGGAAGTGTGGGTATTGTATCAGGCGACTTCCCATGGGGCCAGTGAGGAGAAAAACCAACCAAAAGTTGGGTTCAGATGGTTGTCAGATGGCAGAGGCTCTGGAGTAAGAAGAAGGAGACTAAGAGAGAGAACCAAGGTGATCTGATTCCAGAAAGCACCAGAGTTGTGCATTATTGGAAGAGGGCGATCCCTCCAGCTCTGTCTCCACTGGCCTGGGAAGGTACCCCGCACCCCATCTGACTCTACTCGGGAAAAACTCTTGAGAAATGCTTCAATTAAGTACAGTTGGAATGAATAGTGCATGTCAGTGCCAGACAGTGAAGATGGTTTTAAAGTTTTATTTCATAGCACAATAGGGAGTGAGGGAGAAGTGCAGTTACAAAACATTATAAATATTACATGTGCACTTTATAAAAAGCACAAAGATGTTGGCCTTAAGTTGAAATAGATTATTGAAATTTTCATCTGTACTTATAAAAGTGCTAATTTTACTCCAGACATTCAGCAAGCAATGGATATTTACCATGTTGGGCATTCTGCCAGGTGATAGGGTAAGACAGGGGCATGAGATGATGTTCCTGCCCCTCAGGAGCGAGGGAGGGTGACGGTCTAGTTAAAGGAGATGGACAGAAACACCCACTAATGACTCATTGGTTTTGGAAACTATTTCATTCTAAGCACTCCACATACATTAGATCATTAAATCATCACCTCAACCATAGAAAGTAGGTCACATTTTTATTTCCGTTTTAAGAACAAAAAAACCAAAAACCAGAAAGGATGGGATAACTTGGCCAAGGACATAAAGCTAGCCAGTGACAGCACTGAAATTTGAATTCTGACAATCTGGCTCTGGAACTTATGAATGTAAACAAAATCCACTTTATTACCTAGCACCATGCTCGGCACTGTGGGAGATACCCCTTCTGCAGCCTGTTGATAGTTTGGGGAAAAGGGGCCCTGTATCAGTCAACTATTACCATAATACTGCTGTATAACAAAACTCCCAAAATATATTGACTTGAGATAATAGCATTCCTTAGTTCACAAACCTACAGGTCAACTGTGTTGTTAATCTTGGTAGGGCTTGACCTTAACATCCTTCTTAGGGCCAGTTGAAGTTCACCCACCTGGTGAACTTCAGGTGGGTGGTCAGCTGGCTGACCTAGGTTGGCTCTAGCTCTGTTCGACATATCTCATCCCTGGCTGGCCAGCAGGGCACATTCTCATGGTGATCAGAGAGGAAATAGAAAACACAAGCAGTTTCTCTAAGCTTGAAATCTAAAATCCTATTGGCCAAAGTAAGTCACATAGCTAAGCCCAAAGTCAGAGTGAAAGGGAGCTTCAGAATTTTAGGACGGAGGATATAAATGTAGAGAGACTACGAACTGGGCCATCAACATAATCACTTTAGACAAGAGGCCCCTTTTGGGATGTTCCCATCCCCACTCCATCCCCACCCCTAGTTCACAGTGACGGGGAATGAGTCCCAGGCCCTGGGTCTCATTTATTTATGTCACCTTTGTCAGTTTAGGAAAGCCCCACCTTCCAGTGCCTAAAATGAGGGAACCCCCAACCTTCTACTGTGAGAAAGGGAAATTTATTTAATTGAGTAAAAATGAAATATTACTGTAGGGAATGTGAATGACAGACAACAGTTCAGAAATTAGGGTCAGGGAAGTTGCATTGATGGCTGTAAGAGGCAGACACTGCATCCAAAGCAGTGTAAGCAAAAGGGAAACTTTTGACTCATGTTGCTCATGATGTGAGGGCACCAGTAATGAGCACTCTTCCTCTTTCCAGCCAAAGTTGAAAGCAGTCAAGAGATGGATACACAAGTGGAGGAGGTGGGATAAAAGTATCACTTTTGGTGTGAATAAAGACCACTAGGAGATTTGGCGTTAGTCTGATGGCCAAGAGAGCTTCATAAGGTTGTACTCCAGAACTGAACTTGCCACCTACACATGGCCTCTCTGACAGAGCCCATCCCTGAAAGGCTTAGAACATGGAACAGAGAGTGTGCTCTTTTAGCTAGAGAGGTCCCAAAAAGAAAGGGAGGAACTAAGCTATACAGGCCATTTCTGTCCCCCAGCTTAAACAATTAGTTATGTTCCCTCTCATCTCCTGGAGAGGAGCGAATGAGGTGAAGAATGACATACTAATGCCCTTCCATGAAGAAAGCAGTATCTGGAGCTTGTAATAAATATTCTTCCTAATCATAACCAGTGAAAGGGCTGGATTTCCTTCAGGTATGGGGAAATCCAGGAGCTAAATCCAAGTCATTAAGGTACTGCCTCTCTCTCAAGAAACTTTGACATTCTTTTCTTTTCTTTTTTGTTTAATCAGTTGTTATTTTATCAGAGACTATAATCTTTTTTATTTTTTTGAAAGAAAGAAAAAGAGAAAAAAGAAAGAAAGAGCGAAAGAAAGAAAAGAAAAGAATTAAAGAGAGAAAGAAAGAGGAAGAGAAAGAGGGAGAGAGAACGGGATTCTTGTTCTATTGCCCAGGCTAGAATGCAGACTAAAAATGGGTATTAAAAACCTCTTTTATGCCAATAATTGTGCTTAACAATGGAGACAGGAAGGAATAAGGGATGAAAACAACAAACAAGCAGCCAACCAATATTTTATTTAAATCTGTGAAATGCTAAGCAATTGCTGAGGAGTAATTTATTTCCAATTATGTGGTCACTTTTAAAATAGGTATAATGTGATACTGAGAAAAATGTATGTTTTGTGGATTTGGGGTAGAGAGTTCTGTAAATATTTGTTAAGTTTACTTGTTCCAGGTCTGAGTTTAAATCCTGGATATCCTTGTTAATTTTCTATCTTGTTGATCTGTCTAATATTGACAGTGTAGTGATAAAGTCTCCCACTATTATTGTGTAGGAGTCTAAGTCTCTTTGTAAGTCATTAAGAACTTGTCTTATGTAACCTTGGCATTCTTAGTATTTCATTGGCTTCATTCTTAGACAGGCTTTCTCTACTTGATATAAAGACAGCCCTGAGCAGCTCCAACTTGGTAAGACTATCTCAGAAGGAGAGACATTCTCTTTCACACAACATACATTTCAGTCTCTGAAGAAACTAATTCTAATTGGTCCTTCCTGGGCCACAGCCATCCTTGAACCAATCACAGCAGTGGGAGTTAGAATTCCCTGATTCGCAAGTTACCATCCATTTTGGTGATTGGGAGATGGAGGGTTATGAGGTTTGATTGGCATATCTACTGCGATTATTGGGAGCACAGAAGGATAGCTTCAAGAAAAAGATCCAGCAAGAGAAAAAAAGTACAAGATGCCCATCACCATGCAAAAATGACCCTTATCCCATCTGGATGCACCTTCCCTGGTAGTGCTATGTCCCGGTCCCCCATGGTCTGTGTTGGTCTTTGCTGTCAGAACTCCAATTGGGGATAGACTTGGCAGGGAGCTCAGACCACAGCCCCCAGATAAGCAATTCAGAGCAGTCTTGACGTGTCTCCTTTTTTCTTGCTTTGTGTGTTTGAAGGAGTGTGTTTTTGTGGGATGTAGCATTTGGGAGCCAATTATTGGCTGGAACCCTGCTTAAATAGAAAAGGAAGATTATCCATTATTGGCCACCATTGGTATGTCCATTGGCATTATGATTGGAGGAAGTTGGTTTCTTTTTTTTTTTTTGGTAGAGAAAGGTATGTGTATCATGATCAAGTCCTGCCCCTTATGATAGAAAACTCAAAATAATAGTGTCCTAAACAAAATAGACGTTTGTCTCTGTCATACATTTTTAAAAATGCTCAAAAGTAGGTCATCTACGGCTGTTGTGGTTCTTCGTGGTATCAGAGACCTGGCTCTATTCATCTTTGACTGCCATCCTCAGAAAGTCATTTCACAGCCCAAAGTAGCTGACATCGTGACTGCATTCCAGCCAGAAGGAGGGTGAGAGGAAGGGGTTGTTTTCCCTCTTCTACTCTAAGAATTCTCTTGGAAGGTTCACACACTTTTGCTCCTGTCTGCTTCATCAGAAGGGAATGCCATAGACTCTCCTGACTGCCAAGAGACTGGGAAATGTAGTTCTTCAGTGCATCATTGCCACAAGAGTCAGGGTCTGCTCCTGAGGAGAAGGGGAGCATGAATGATGAAACTTGCTACCAACAGCCTCTGCCACAAGCAAGCAAGCAATCAGTGGAAGGGCCTATAGCAGGGACTGGTGGAACTGAGGCATTTTGGGTGGGTGCCTTGGAAGCTGACAACTGGTGGCACCGTTTAAACAGCCATTTAAAGCTGATTTAGAAGTGGGGCTGAGTGGGCACATGAGGACTGCTCGCCTTCAGCTCTGATGCTGCACCCACACCCACTGAGCCAAGCAAAAGCCCCAAAGTGCATTCTACCTGCCTTCCTTTGTCGATCCTGAGCACTCTGTGGCAGTTTTACTTCCACCCCATAAAGACTGTCCGTCACCTTCTGGTAAAGCAGCTTTCTGCATCTCATGCCATTTCTTTTCTTTTTCTTTTTTTTTTTCTGAGACAGGGTCTCGCTTCCTCACTCAGGCTGGAGTGCAATGGCTCAAAACTGCAACCTCCACCTTCCAGGTTCAAGTGATTCTCCTGCCTCAGCCTCCCAAGTAGCTGGGAATTATAGGCACCTGCCACCAGGCCCTGCTAATTTTTGTATATTTTTTTTACTAGAAACAAGGTTTTGCCATGTTGGCCAAGCTGGTCTTGAACTCCTGACCTCAAGTGATCTGCCCGCCTTGGCCTCCCAGAGTGCTGGAATTACAGGTGTGAGCTACCGTGCCTGACCTCATGTCATTTCTAAGGACACCGTAGTGCCTTAGGGAATGGCACTGTGCAGCTTCTCTGTGGGGGCACTGGGCCACAGCCTCAGTGGCCTGAGCTGGATTAAATGGCTGCCCCAGAGCCCAGAGCTGGCCTCAGACCTTCAGACACAAGGACATATATCAGCAGGTCACAAGTGGGTCCCACCAGTAGCCCTAATGAAGACAGCTGACTTCCTTTTCTCCTTTGTGCTAGAAGCTAAAGTGTGTTGCCTTGGTTCTATAGGGTCTGGTTTTATTAAGGTAAGAAGGAAATATACTCAAGTTAATTCATGTAAGAGGTGAGCTGAAAACACAAGCTTTTTCCCAGACCACTGCAACACTTTGCCCTCAAAAAAAACATCGATTCCTTGGGGTGACCAGATCTGAAGTCCAGGTTGTCAGACCTGCAGGTGGTGATGGAGCCAGGTAAACACCCAGAAGAGGCACAGCTGGCAGTCTCAGGTCTCTGCTTTTAAGGATTCACCATGATGTGTGAGCATGCCCTAATTTTCCTGCTGTCCCAGCTCTTCTCACTGTCTTCCCGCTCATGGCTCAAGATGGTGCCATCATGCCTCCCTCCAGCCCATGCAAGTCTCATCTGAACAATAGAAGCCTCAGGGGGCAAATCATCAATTCACTGACAAGCCATTGAGGGGAAGAGGGAGCAGCCTTATTTGGGGTGACAGATTCAGAACCAAATGGGAGAAGCCACAGTGACACAGATTTTGATTCGCTGTAAGAAAGGAGATGTAAAAATGTAATAGGCTGTTTATGGAGGTGAGAGTTTTCATTTCAGGAGGTGTTTGAGGCCTGGGCAGGAATGGGAAGAGCCACTGGAAACAGAGCCAGAAGGTCACACCCAGTCACACCCGTGCTCTCCTACCTACCAACCTTCTCTGGGCTTCGGTTTCCTAATAGGAAAAAAAGGGAGTACTAATAACTAGAGAAAGTTCAAATTAAACTGATATGTGTGGGAGAACATGAAAAGAATCCGTGTGATCACAGAAGTGTAGACATCACAGATGCAAGTAGGCCCCGGGAAAGGCAGGCACAAACAGAGGCCACTGATGCATGAGGGAGCTGGGCTTTGTGCTTGTAGGCTCTTGGTGAGGGAGGGGCAACAGAGGTAAACTCCTCCCTTACTCCCTCTCCTGTGCACCAATGCACCCACCAACAACTAACACAGGAACCCAGGAAGGAGACCATGGGGTGATCAGCTAGCTCCTCTGTGATCATCTCGTCTGTGATGGCCTTACCTGGAGGCCCTCGGCTAACCTATCCCCATCTGGAGATTACTGGGGCTGTGTAATGTTCCATGCTTGCCCTCGTCAATGATAAATATGGCCCCATCTCCTAAACTGGGCAGAGGGAACTGGGCAGATGGAGGCGGGGACGTACTGCTTCAGGGGTCTTCTCTTGGTCTCTGCTGGCATAGTCACCCGCTCCCAGAAGACCAGTGCTCTCCTCCTTCATTGTTGCTTTGTTTCATTTTT